>OZ024814.1:76955114-77236757 GCA_964017055.1 Chloromyia formosa
ATCCCAAATGAAAAAACTCCTTCCCAAATGAATTAAACTTTTTTCCCAATATAATTAAACTATTGTATTTCTCGATTGAATTCAAACAGAGTGAATTTATATGTAGCTTCCGATATGATATGATGACACCCCACACGCCTATTCACGAACAAAAAAAATACCCTTTTTTACGTTTTTTGCATCCTTCCAGTGAATATTTTTTTACGCAAATTCGAATTTGGACTCTTTAAAGAGGTGTCTGTGACGATTCTGTTTGTAAATTTTATATACCACCTGATTCCGCAGTACTTACAAATAGGAATTCAAAAAGTAGACAGCGGGATATATATATGTACATATATCCAGAGGAAAGAGAGTTGCAATCTGCGTCAAAGTTGGCAACCCAAAATAAATTTCGCACGGAATTAGGATTGATTGTAGATCTAGTAAAACAGAGCAAGCGAACATCAAATGATGGAAATTCTGCCTGCAGATTTTTTTTTTTTCAAATTTCAAAATATAGTACTTCCCAGTTGAGTTAATCCGTATCCCAAATGAAAAAATCCCTATCCCAAATGAAAAACTTCTTCCCCTTCTTCCCAAATGAATTAAACTTTTTCCCAATATAATTAAACTATTTCCCGATTGAATTCAAACAGAGTGAATTTAATGTAGCTTCCGATATGATATGAAGACACCCCACACGCCTATCCACGAACAAAAAATACCCTTTTTTAACTTTTTTGCATCCTTTCAGTGAATATTTTTTTTACGCGAATTCGAATTTGGACTCTTTAAAGAGGTGTCTGTGACGATTCCATTTGTAAATTTTACCTCCTGATTCCGCAGTACTTACAAATAGGAATTCAGAAAGTAGACAGCGAGATATCCAGAGGAAAGAGCGTTGAAATCTATGTCAAAATTAGCAATCCAAAATAAATTTCGCACGGAATTAGGATTGATAGTACTCGTAGATCCAGTAAAACAGAGCAAGCGTACATCAAATGATGGAAATTCTGCCCGCAGATTTTTTTTTTTTCAAATTTCAAAATATCATCCGAAATCACTGGAACCCACGAATGTTTGATTTATAGATTTTCAGTGATCCTTCAAGATATTTCATCGGTAAGTTAGTTTTAAATAAATATATCGGAAGCTACAAACAAATTCTTTCTGTTTGAATTCAATCGGGAAATAGTTTAATTATATTGGGAAAAAGTTTAATTCATTTGGGAAGGAGTTTTTTCATTTGAGATAGGGATTTTTCATTTGGGATACGGATTAACTCAACTGGGAAATACTATAAATACGTAAAATACAGTGAGTCACAGTAAAAATGAACCACCTTATGTTAGAAATAGATTTACTAAAAAAATGACTGAAAAACCATTTAGATTAAAATTGCTTTCAAATCAATTTATTATCTCAACATATACATAAGTCTCTTATAGTACGGGAACTCATGATAAAAAGTTTGTATCATTTCAATACGGCTGAAATTTTTTTGATCCACAGTAAATTTCAAAATCAAATGTCCGCCGCCCGACTTCAGATTCTGGCGGCATGCCATCGAATGAAAAAAAACTGAAAAATTGCTTTCGGTGAATGAAATTGTATTATTTCATACCGCAGTAAATTTTTCAATCCGAGAGACGGACTAAATTGGAAATTGGGTGACGAAAAACGTCACTCGGTGCCTAAAGGCGACTAAAAATGGCTTTGTTTTTTCAAAATATATCAAATTATACCGCTTGGAATTTTCACGAGACCTCCATGGTGCATTTCTAGACATTATGACCGTACCAAATTATGCGAGACTCGCCGAGCCAAAAAGAAGAAGAAGAAGACAAAATTTCCTACAAACTTAATTTCACAACTTTTTTTTTACAATCAACAGAAACGGAGCTATGATACTCTCAAAAAAGACAAAAATCAAGGACTTTTTCTTAGTTTTTTTTTTATAGTAGTTTTTATATGATGATAACTCTGCGACGTTTCGTTATAGCAAAAAGCTCCTCAAAATAAGTCTTTTAGAGAATTAAATTGCCTACAAAATATCATTCTTAAAAAAGTGCCTGAAACCCACTCATACCCGGCTCGAAGTGCCCAAAATTTCGCATTACCGACTCCAAGAACTGATTGTTTGAAGACTGACTCTAAGTACAAGCCACTCTCTACTTTAACGAATTGCCAAACGCCATCAAACAGGCGAAGAGTCTCCGACATTCAAAGTGGCACTTAATGAGCACATTATGAACATTGCATAATTCCGAAAGCGCAAAAGGAAAAACCCAGAAAGCAACAACCAACAGTTAAACATTGAATGAAGTTAAAAAACAACGGTCCTTCTAAGTATTATCCCTTTACCAACACAAAGTTGCCTGGGAGGTACTAAAGTACGGGTATATCCCTGAGCTTGATGTATAGCACCACAAAAAGCATGAAATATCCAAATGCTATGACGACAATTAAGGGTTTTTGTTGGTTCCACTGGAATCTGTTTTTACTGAATTAATGCATAAGCAATAAAAACAGCGTATTTGATTATTGTATTACATTAATCGCAAAGTACAATACATTAGTGGAAAGGAGATGCGAGGGAGAGTGGAGGACAAGAAAATTAATTATAAATAATTAATTAAATACAATAATAATTCCAATAACCGAATTACTCTAGACGGGTACTATTTTGAATTTATCGATAAAAAAAATACACTACACATGAAAGTCATCATTGCAATTGAAGCTGCTCAGTCTTAGCTTATGTGATTAGTTCAACATAAAAGATTATAACATTTTGGTTTTTAAAGTGTAACTTTTATAGCTTCGACGCATCGATGGGTAGTGAATCGAAAAAATATACTTACTTGTTCTGCCACCCAAATCAGAGAAGCGCTCGCGTCGCTGTGATACAAACCCATATATTTGTATTGTACATAATTTTAAAATTCGGTTTTTTGGCCATAACTTCTAAACTATAAGGAATTTCGGATTTTTGACGAAATGTTTGCCCCCCCCCAACAATAGACACCCGCATGCCCGTGGGCCTAGGAGCGTCGATCCCCACTATTTTTATACCCCTCAGTCTACTTTTTTTTTGTTTGTATACCCTAGTTTTTTAATATTCGGTTTTTTGGCCATAACTTTTAAACTATAAGGAATTTCGGATTTTTTAAGAAATTTTTGCCCAAACAACAATAGACGCCTCCATGCCCGTGGGCCTAGGAACATCGATCCCCACAATTTTTATACCCCTCAGTCTACTTTTTTTTGTTTGTATACCCTAGTTTTTTTAAAATTCGGTTTTTTGGCCATAACTTCTAAACTATAAGGAATTTCGGATTTTTGACGAAATGTCCCCCCCCCCCCAACAATAGACACCCGCATGCCCGTGGGCCTACGAGCATCGATCCCCACTATTTTTATACCCCTCAGTCTACTTTTTTTGTTGGTATACCCTAGTTTTTTTAATACTCGGTTTTTTGGCCATAACTTCTAAACTATGTATAAGGAATTTCGGATTTTTGACGAAATGAGTGAGAGGGAGGGGATAAAAAGCTAAATCTTTAATTACAAAATCCAGTATGCAGTCTTAACAAGATTTTTAAAAGTTACACTTTTGACGCGCGGTAATCTTAGCACGCATTTAATTTTTCTTTTTATGTATCTACTGCTTTACCACTGTCATATATAGTATGTTTAACAACACAACATCAACGACAACGCTAACTTTAATGTGAATACACTGGACCAACTAGGGACGTTTCACGTCACAGGATGCATTGGAGCCTGCGGCTGCAGGAAAGCATGTCTACACTGGTCTATTTTATGCAAAATGTGAAGTGATCAATCGTGTCAGAAACGCCCAAAATTGGGGGTTCATGACGAGTTAGAAGACGTCGGCCCACTCTCTTTCTTTGCAAGAAAAGCCAATCATTGAATCCACCCTTTCTACTACCCCTTGATCAATGAATTTATATTCGGCGAATACTTGTTCGTCAGCGTTCTTTTAAATGACCGTACAGTCAGAAATTTTGGACTAAAATTTGTATTTTTGGTCTTGGATATATGACGACACCAACATTAGTTTAAAATTCAATACTTGCTATGTTATCAAAAAAGATTTGAACTCCTGCCGGTATTTAAATTTAATTCCATCTGGGGTTACTTTTTTCATTCTTTTTTTCGGAAAAATGATTAACTTTGCTGTGTGCTTTTTTATTTACCTTTCTGTATTTTTTTCCTATTTCATTATTTGTTCAGTTTTCAATCCCCAATTTTTTCTGCCTGCCCGGGAATCGAACGTGTGATCTCCGTTTTATAGAGTTGCAACCTAGACCACTCGGACGCAGTAGATAAAAAGATTCATCCAAAAATTTGAAATTTTATAGAAGAGTTTCTCGCTTAAGTCTTTTTGATAATTTGAATGCGACACAGCAAATCACTCGCAGAGATCGCATGCCGACGGGGAGAGACGCAAACACTTGATTATGTGTGTAGTGACGACGAAGAATGCAAAAGTCCGTGCGCTCGTCGGGTGAGGAGAATCATACGAGTTCATGGTTATGGGCGTGGCTTGTAGCAAGTGCATGAATGAAAAGTGTGTCATGGAAAAATTGAAACTGAATGTTTATGGCTGCATCTTAGGATGTCCGGAAAGAAAAAAACATGCTGTGTGGTATATGATTTAGGTAGTTTCATTTATGGCATATGAGATATGAATTATGATGTAAGATGATTTTTTCCAATGTGTAAAGGATGGGAAGCGATGTCTAGTCAAGATGGGTATAACATGACTGGAGGTGATGAGGCGAATGCAGTAGACTGTTAAAGGTATTTTGAGTCCTTTGGGCAGGAAAAAGGATGTTCTTGGCAAGGAAGCGATATCTAGGCAAGATGAGTATTATACGATTGGGGGTGATGAGGCGAATGCACTAAACTACTGTCAAAGGCACTTTGAGTCCTTTGAACTAGAAAAATGATATTCTTGGCAAGAAAACTATTTACCCCAAGTGGGTAACCTGAGTGAACTCATAGTCCGGCACGTAAATCCCCTTTTTTATCGAAGACTACCGCATTCAGTAGGAATCAAACCGGAGCCTAATGTATAGAAGGCGAACGTGCTTACCGTTGCGCCATCTGTATTACTACTACTATGCAAAAAGATATGATATCTCCCAAAAACAACTCTGTTGTAAAAAAATCCCCGCCAAGAAAAACTCCTCAGCCGTAAAAAGGATTGATATGAACACAATACCGCGAAAGTACTCGTAGCTTCGCGCCTCGCTCTAGGGTATGCATATTGAACGCTGATTGCAATAGTTAATTTCTTTCAACGCGGTTTGGCGGGGAGCTTCGTAGCCTGAAGATTCACCGCCGAACGGATTTAATGACAAAATGACAGTGATAATGACAATGATGTCGCTCTGACAAAATTCTTTTTACGGCTGAGTTTTTCTTGGCGGGGATTTTTTTTTACAACAGGGTTGTTTTTGGGAGATAATAAAACTACCAATGTCAGAAATGTAAAAGCTATCAATTCGGTGTTTAATCAATTATTTTGTAGCTCAAAAAGTGTTATGCATTTGCCATTGTGCACAGGGCCATCGAAAAAATCCGGGCCCGGAGCACGTATTCAGGAAACCGTGTTTAGTACATCCCCAAGCCAGCGACCAAATCGAGACGGCTTTCTAGTGACTAAATTTAAAAAAAAACCGTATCGATCTCACCATTTTGAGACGACGAGACCGAGACTTTTTTTGTGGCATTTGTCGTATAAGTAAGTGGCAATAGAACCGTGTTTAATACGCCCACAAGTCAGTGCCCAAATCGATAAGGGTTTCTAGTGAATAAATGGCCCAAAACTCGTACCGATCTCGTTCCTTTGAGGAGTCGAGTCGGTGATTTCTTTTAATGTATTTGTCGACTGAAATTGCAATAAAACTGTATTCAGTACGCCCTCAAGCTGGCAAGTATCTCATTTTGTATGAATCCTTTCTAATTATGCACTCACTGTGAATTTGTCAAAAGCGAAAATTCCTTGAGTTTGGGTTCGGAATCCATTTCCGCTTCAGGTGGTAATACCTCCTACAAACAATGACCCGGTACATAGGTGACCACCATCATACACCGAATGTAAATTTGAATTCTCACCATCCAAACACTGGTCCTCGATGGGTTAGTCAAGAAACGACTAATCGTACTGCAGGTTAGTATTTGAATGGCAGCACAAAAATGATCTGTGTGTTGTTGATCTCTTATTCGAGCGGTAGCGGGTTTAAGTTCTGCCATGATCAAAATGTTTTTTTTTTATCAGTCATAGGGTGAGCATCTGAATGCGGATAAGAGATCGTCATTGCAAGAGAAACCTGAAGACAATACCAGGATTTATAAGGCTTAGCCTCAATTCGTAGATATTTTTACCTTGTTTATAAAAGTTTTGCAAAAAAAGCTTTTTATTTTAAACTTATTTAATAATTTTTTTTTTAATTAATAACAAAATCTAGAAAAATGTGAATATCTTTTGGACTAATGATCGTATGGAATTGCGGTTGATTCCATTCGACTCAGAATGACCAAATACATAAGAAGTCAACCTAAAAGTGGAATAAAAACCTTTTTTTGTCAACTTATCTAACCAAAAAAAAATATTTAACTAATAAAAAAAATCTGGAAAAATGTGAATATCTTTTGAACTAACGGTTGTATGGAATTTCCTTTAGTTTCATTCGACTCAGAATGACCAAATATATAAGGGAACAGCCTAAAACTGACACCAAAGCTTTTTATTTTCAACTTATTTAATAAACATTTTATTTAATTAATAAAAAAAAATCAGGAAAAATGCTAATATCTTTTGAACTAATGGTCGTATGGAATCACGGTTATTTTTATTCCACTCAGAATGACATAACAGGCTTTTATTTTTGACTTACTTAGCAAAAAAGCTCATTTAACTAATAAAACAATCTGGAAAAATGTGAATACTTTTGAACTAATGGTCGTATGGAATTGCGGTTGGTTTCATTCGACTCAGTATGACCAAATACATTAGGGACTACCCTAAAACTGGCGCAAACGCTTTTTATTTTCAACGTATTCAATAAAGAAGCTTATTTAATTAAGAACAGAATCTGGAAAAGAGTGAATATCTTTTGAGCTAATGATCCGAATAGCGGTTGGTTTCATTTGATTCAAAATGACCAAATACATTAAGAACTAATCTAAAGTGTCATATAAGTTAAGTTGCTTGAACTTAATCATTAAATCATTTAATTAATTAACTATTTAATTAATTAAATTAGTCTAACAAAAAACTTAGCAAAACTTTTTTATAAATAAGGTTAAAATATCTACGAATTGAGGCTAAACCAAAACTTTTAGTTGTTATATTGTATTTATCGAGATAGAGCTATTAAGGCTAAAATCGCTAAAAAACCATTTCTGAATTTTAGCTCACAACTACACTAAAAGTAGACCGATTTGAAAAGTATTAGGCTAGTTAAACTTGAAATAGAAATATCTTTAACTTTTGTTTTTCGAGTTTTTTCATTTGTAGCATCGGTTTCAGAGATATGTGAGCTTGAAAAGCGATGTAATGTGATTTTCCTCCAAAGCCTCGAAAGGTCACGTTTTTCGACTATCGGTTTTGACTACATATACTACTAAACCGAATTCCAACTTTGAGCAATGAATTGGATGTAAAATTTGATGCTCTTTAATTTAAATACCATTAAGTTTTCGATCCGAGGCACCGTTTACAAATTATGAGGAGAAAAAAAGGGCTCAAATTTTTCGGTTTTTTTGCCCGCACAGCGCTGTGCCGCGGGGTCCAAGGTGGCTCCATCTCTTAAAATGAATATATGGCGACCACCAACATTCGTAACAAACGGCATTTCTCTATCATATTTTGAAAGGTAAAATCGCTTACCGTCCCAACTATACGTGTTACGATGAAAAAGTAACGTGATGCACGGACGGACCACTTTATGTTCATCGATTCGGAAAAAGCCTTCGACAGAGTCCCTCGTGATCTGATATGGGTTGCCCTAAGAGCAAGATGATACAAGACATGTATGATGTATGGGCAACCACTAAAGTTAGATGCACAGCTGGTGAGTTAAAAAATTTCCAGTTAAAGTCGGACTTCACCAAGGCAGTGTACTAAGTCCCTTTCTCTTCAATATCATCATGCTCTATCTATTAACACTCATTTCTAACGGCCTGGAAATATCCCTTCTCTTCGTCGATGGCATTCCCCAGGATAGCAAAGACATTGTTGCTTTGCAGGCTGCACTGACCAAGTGGTGTAGTATACTGGAGGATCATGGATTGGGGATTAGCATACCAAAGGCAGAGTATCTTTGCTGTCCTTTCTCAGATCCAGAGAGACCGATACCAGATATCTACATTAAAGGAGAGCAGCTGAAGTCCTGTACAACTACCTGGGATCCATAGTCAACAACGAAGCTACTTGCGAAACATCGCATCAGTGTCGATTGTATGAAGTGGCGAGAAAACCCTGGAGTTTTCTGCTACAAGAAGATACCACGAAAGCATAAGCGCAAGTTGTACAAAACGGTCGTACGTTCCGCACTCATTCATGCTTCTAAATGCTGGACTATGTACAAGACATAAATAAATAACTGGTGCAACAGTCCAACTTGAACCATGGCCTCAAGATGAGTTAGCATCATCTCATTTTCTAGATCGTGACGGTATGTCTTGTGCAGAGGTGTGATCAGCAACACGCTCAACCGAGTTATTTACCCCATGAATGGGTGCTCATTTAACAGCTGAATGGGCTCATCTCTCACTCTCTCTCAATTGCACTAACCCCTTGGCACAGCGCGTTAACTGTTCGATGTGGCCCAGTTGACGTTTCGTCGGCATAAACTGATTTCGGAGAATACAGTTGCCAGCATGCATCCCCTGTACATCCATGGCCACAAACTTCGTCGTGGACGGGATTCGAACCCGAAACGCCGGTAATCAAACATGACACTGATGCCTCAACACATTGCGCTACCGGTCGCCCCAGTGGTCCTATAGTCGGACATGTAAATCCCCTTTTTTATCGAATTCTTCCGCATGCAGTAGGAATCGAACTGAGGCCCAGTGCGTAGAAGGCGAACGTGCTAACCGTTGCGCCATCTGAACTCCATGTACAAGACATACGAAATTAAAATGATTGCGACTGAGATGGAAATGTTACGGATGTCAGCCGGTGTAACCAAAAAGGATCGTATCAAAAGTACCTACATCCGAGGCAGCTTATTTGTTAAGCAACCGATCACTGAAAAGCTCGAAGATCGTCGTATGGATTGGTATTGCCATGTTCTAAGGCGTCCGCCTGAGAACCATGTCATGAAGGCGCTGCACTATCAATGAATGTTCCATTTGCTGGAACCAAAACCCCGAGGCAGACGGAAACACACGTAGATCGATCAGATGAAGAAGGAACAACAACAACGCGTTAATATCGGCGATGATACGATACGATCTGCCTGCAGAAGGAAGCTGAGATTATACTGCAGACGCAGAGCAACGTGAAGCCTCAGAGTGGTATGAAAGGGCAAGGAAGAAGAACGGTGAGCAATTTGCATAAAATATAAAAATTCCCCAGTTCACCCCACGCCGACCCAGATCCGAGGTGTTACAATGGCTGCAATCAGACGAAGTCGAACCCGGACTGAATAGTGACCGAGCCCTGTATCGGGATAAATGGAAAATTACAGACGTAGAGTAGGAAATTAAACCAGACCGAAGCTTCGCATCGGCCTGTAGTACGAAGCGTATATACTCTAGACTTGTACAGACTTAATAAAAATAAATAACTGGCGCAACAGTCCAATTTGAGCCTTGAGATGAGTTAGCATCATCTCACTTTCTAGATCGTGTGCAGAGGTGTGTGATCAGCAACACAGACCTAGTGGTGATACCGAAAGTACCAATTGGCAACGACCATATGCATTAAAAGTGAGTTTCCCGTATGATCAGTTGGCACTCATTCAGGGGGAAGTTGGCCATTCTCAAAATCAATTAACTAACCCATTCTACAAATATTTGTCGAATTTTTCAAGTCGCTACCTTCATTCTATCTAAAGTTATTGCTTATTTGAAGTCTCACTTGTAGTGGTAGGTTTCTTTTGTCGACTCTTGCGCATTTTTAATGACAACCAACTAGATTCCAGTACAAACATTTGACCAAAATTTCAAGTCATTAGCTTCATTTTATCGAAAGTTATCACTTATTTGAAGTTTCATTTGTAGGGGAGGTAGGGGTTCCTTGTGTCAGATCTTGCCCATCATTGCCACTAACCAATAAGATCATGCTATGAACATTTAAGCAAAATTCTAAATGTCTAGCTTCATTCTATCGTTTATTTGAAGTTTCATATGTAGGCGAATTTGGGGATTGGTTCGTCGGATTTTACGTATATTCAATATCAGCCAGCTGAATCCTACTACAAACATGTAACCAAAATTTCAAGTCGCTAGGTTTATTTTATCGTAAGTTATCGCTTACTTTAAGTTCCGTTTGTAGGGGAGGTAGGGGGTCGGATCTAGTCTATCTTTAAGACTAACTAACTCAATCTTACTTTAAACATTTGACCAAATTTTCAAGTTGCTGGCTTCATTCTATTTAAAAGTTATCGCTTATTTGAAGTTTCATTTGTAGGGAAGGTAGAGGTTTCTCGGGTCAGATCTTGATCATTTTCAATACCAACCAAGTAGATCTTACTAACAACATTCTACCAAATTTTCAACTTGCTTGTGTCATTCTATCGAAAGTTATTGTATTTAAAGGATATTATTTAATTGTATGAAATTTAATTTTATGAAATTTGTAGGGGAGGTGGGCGTTCCTTCGATCTGATTATGCTGAACTTACTAAGACCCAAGCAGCTTCTCACCTCAGGGTTACTTGTCAAAAATCAGGTATCTACGTCAATTGGTTCAAGAGTTATAAACAAAAAACCTGAAAAGTAGGGTAGTACGGGGTTATTTGTAAAAAAAAATTACCGTTAGTTTTCAACTGATCGATTTTATTTTACCAAGAGAGTATAAGATTACCCTCACGAGCAATCTACCAAAGATAGAGCTTTTCATGTTTATTTAATTGGGAGTTATTGATACATTTAATTATTTTAAATATGTAGGGGAGGTAGGCGTTCTTTTGACCTGATCATGTACATTTTCAATTCCAACCAACTAGATCAGCATTTGATTAAAATTGCAAGGCTCTAGCTTCATTCTATCGAAAGTTGTCGTGCGAACGGACTCCGGAGCCTCCTTTAAGGTGCTACATATTTTCGTCGTGACAAAAACAATATACCCTATACTATAAGTAAGTCTAGGGTATAAAAATGGAAAAATAGTATCGAAATTGTCATGCTCAATGTTACGCGCCACTCGGTTTTATATATGTCGACAAGAATTTATTATTCTCGAGCAACGATTTTTTGCTTTTCATGTTTCGAATTTCCGGAGCCTTTTAAACGCCTTCTCGGCGGTCCTGGTTGTGCATAATAACAAAGTTAAATCATCTTATAAAATTATCACGTCTTTACTGTGATGTTATTTCTATTTCAGATACTGGGCGAAGCTCCGGCAAAATGGGAACAAAAATCGAGTATGTTGATTCAACCCACATGTACGCCACGAACTATATAAGAAATTCCAAGGCGATTGCAGTGTTGTGGGCCATCTTCACTATTTGCTATGCCATCATTAGTATCGTAGCGTTTGTAACACCAGGTAAGTGTAGTCGACTCGACATTTCTTTGACATACTTGATGTTTCATTGGTAATATATCCGGTTATCTTTCACCTGTATAGTTGTATATACTCGTACAACAACACGCCTTGTGGAAATGTTACAGCTGATAACAGTGTTTGAAGTATTGTAAATACCTACAAGTGTGTAGTAGCAATAGGCGGAACAGGTGGGCGAATTTGTCTATCTACTCAGCTTTGTCGCTGAAAAATGTTATACACAATAGGATACCGCTCTTTGTATCAAATAGGCCGATAGGTATAGGCAAGTGGGATATCATGAGAAAGGTAGCACCGAGTACATTTCATTTTTGACATTTTCATCATGGCAAAAGGGGAAAAGAGGTAGAGGGGTAAATATGAGGCTATAATTAGTTTCACTCCCTTGCATTTCGAGACCGTCACACTTAGAAATATGAAAACTTACAAGAAGGTGGCTTCCGACTAGCATAGAAAACTAAAAATAATGAAATCTTGACATATTGTCAAAATAGGTTAATAATAGTATATCTTTATAGTTACAGTTAGCACACCCCTGCATCCCTCAAACACATCCCAGGTCAAAAATATTGATGGCCGACGATAATCAAGACCATAGGCAATAATGTCTCTAAGTTTCGTAACAATCATATAATATTTAATAATAGTAATACATTCATTTAAATTTGGACATTTTGATATTATTCATACAAAAAATGAACATATTGTAACAGGCCTCTGCTACATACTAGTGCTACGAGTACTGCGTTCTTGAATATTGTTTATTGTTTTTCGTAGAGCGAATTGGAATTAACCATTTCTGAAAGACTAATGGTGGGATAGGAGTGTGAGGGGATAGGAGTAGAAGCGGTGAGAAGTGTGTGTGTCGGGGGGAGGTAGGCTGGTCGCTTCAAGCAATTTATTTTAATATTTTTTTTTTATGCAAGCTTGCAATTCTCTATCGTCTTAACATATTGTACTCCATACACTCCACGCACTTTGAATCGTAGGCGCACAGACTGGCCGAAGCATCGAGAGTCTCTTTTGGAATTGCTACCACCCTTACCAGTTCAACCCTCCAACCAACATGAACTGGATTGCATGGTGAATACGCTGAACGGAGTAATCAAGGCAGCGGTATCCTCATCGTGTCCTGTCAGCTCTTATACAGGAAAGAAGAAGCCACTTTGGTGGAATGGTAAGTTATCCGAGCTTAGGGCTATATCCAGAAAGGCCTTTAATAAGGCAAAAGCTTCTAGGCTGGAGTGTGATTGGCAATTCTACAAGAGGCAACTTAGCCTTTTCAAGAAAGAGCTGAGAAGCGCTAAACGAAACTCGTGGAAGAGTTTCTGCGAACGCGTGGAAGGGTGTAGCGAGGCCTCTAGACTTCGTAAAACTTTATCGTCGAACCCACCTCCGCCCACTTTTTTGCAGAGGCAGGATGGCTCATGGACATCGTCGAGCAAAGAATCCATTGAACTTTTGCTTGACACACACTTTCCTGGTAGCACGGCGGCCAGCTCTGCTGGGGCCCTACACACTTGCCAGACGGCAGTATGTGACGTTACGAGCATTCTGTCGAAGGAAAAGATTCTGTGGGCGATCGGCAGTTTCGAGCCGTTTAAATCCGCTGGACCCGACGGCATTATTCCTGCGGACCTACAGTATTCATTAGATATTATCTATCCTTGGGTGGAGAGTATCCTAACCGCTTGTCTCACACTGGGCTGTGTTCCGCGCATCTGGACGGAAGTTCTGGTTGTTTTCATCCCGAAAGCCGGGCGCTGCTCACACGCGCGCGCAAATGACCTGCGACCTATCAGCCTCTCTTCAACCTTGCTGAAATTATTGGAGCGGCTGATCGATGTTCATCTTCGGAACACCATTCCACCTCAGTCTCTATCTTCATCGCAACATGCCTACTGGAAAGGAAGATCAGTGGACACTGCTCTTCACTCTCTGGTTAGTGGCATTGAGAAATCCCTTGAATTCAAGGAATATACCATGGTTGCATTTTTGGACATTGAGGGAGCGTTCAATAATGTTAAACATAGTGCAATCATCGAAGCACTCTTGAAACTGCATGTTGATGACTCGCTCTGTAAACTTATTAGTTTGCTGTTAACTTTTAGGATTATACGTACCACTATGGGTACTTCATCCGTCAGTAGATGTGTCTGCAGGGGCACCCGCCAAGGAGGCATACTGTCTCCACTTCTTTGGAACCTGGTAGTCAATGGACTGCTCCTGAGATTGGAAGAGCTTGGTTTCAGCGTTACGGCGTACGCGGACGATGTTGCCATTGCTGTTTCCGGGAGTTTCCCGGGAGTCCTTAGTGAGTTGCTGCAGAATGCTCTAGGTATTCTCACCGAATGGACACGCCACTGTGGTCTTGGCGTTAACCCTGACAAGACCGAACTTGTGCTCTTCACCAGAAGACACGAACTACCTCCTGTTGAACCTCCATCACTTGATGGTAAGAAACTGGCCTTCAGTGATAGAGCAAAGTTCCTGGGTATTATTTTTGATAGGAAGCTATCGTGGAAGCCCAACATCCTTGAGCGGGTGAATAAAGCCACAGCTGCGCTCTACTCGTGTAGGAAGGCGATTGGCAGGAACTGGGGTCTGCAACCGAAAGTATTCATATCAACCCATTTTGCGGTTGAGAGGTTTTTCTTGGCGGGGAATTTTTTACAACAGAGTTGTTTTTGGGAGATATCATATCTTTTTGCATAGTAGTAGTAATACAGATGGCGCAACGGTAAGCACGTTCGCCTTCTATACATTGGGCTCCGGTTTGATTCTTACTGAATGCGGTAGTCTTCGGTAAAAAAGGGGATTTACGTGCCGGACAATGAGTCCACTCAGGTTACCCATTTGGGGTAAATAGTTTTCTTGCCAAAAATATCATTTTTCTAGTTCAAAGGACTCAAAGTGCTTTTAACAGTAGTTTACTGCATTCGCCTCATCACCCCCGATCATATAATACTCATCTTGCCTAGATATCGCTTCCTTGCCAAGAACATCCTTTTTCCTACCCAAAGGACTCAAAATACCTTTAACAGTCTACTGCATTCGCCTCATCACCTCCAGTCATGTGATATCCATCTTGCCTAGACCTCGCTTCCCATCTTCCACACATTGGAAAAAATCTCTTACATCATAATTCATATCTCATTTGCCATAAATGAAACTATCTAAATCATACACCACACAGCCTGTTTTTTTTCTTTCCGGACATCCTAAGATGCTGCCATAAACATTCAGTTTCAATTTTTTCATGACACACTTTTCGTTCATGTTCTTGCCACAAGCCACGTCCACAACCATGAACTCGTATGATTCTCCTCACTCGACGAGCGCACGGACTTTTGTATCCGTCGTCGTCACTACTCACATAATATAGATAATCAATTTTCTACGTCAAAGGCAACCAAAAGAGAGTATACAAGAGAGCCAATATGCGCAAGGCGCAATCTTATGTAATTGAGTCATGCCAGTGAACCACCATCGGAGTTGGATTTCAGCCCGAACCACACAGAGATTTGTCAAACTTTTCGATGAGTCTGATAATTTAAAATTGTTGTGCGGTGATTGCAGTTCAGTGCGTTCACGATTTTACTTAAACGTTGTTTGTAAGTATTTAGTTATTCAGATGCATGTAAATCATAAGAATGAGAAACGAAATGGAAAACTACCCACACTGGCAGTATTTTTGACAGAACGCTGGTATGGTTCGGTGGATGTTGCTGCTCTCTCGTGTCCCAAACACGAGAGAGCAGCAACATCTGTTGTTGTAGCAATGGTCAGAAGTTCGTTGTGTGAGTGTGTTATATGTAGTTATTGTTCTTCATTTTCCTCGGTGTTAAGCGACAGGAAGATAGGTGCCTCTACGGGGTTCTCCCACAGCGACCTAGGGGTCACGTGTGTGGGTGCAGCTGGGCAACTGAAAATGTGGTCCACATCGTGAGGTGTACCATTGCAGGCGGGGCATGTTTTCGTGACATCCCGGTCAATACGAGATAGGTAGGAGTTAAGACGCGAACAACAGCCCGACCGAAGTTGGGCAAGTGTCGTCCTCGCTGCTCTCGGAAGTATTCTCTCATCGGGCGAAATGACTGGCGGTTGTGTCGAGAGAACTCTATTTGGGCCTAGTCCTGCGATTGATGTTTGTACCTCCTCCGCGTTGTTGTCAAAGGGAACCCTTTTGTACCTCTGGACACCCCGCAGGGGGCACCCACTGATTCGAAAGACTTATGGTGTTTCGGGTGTAGCGAACCCACGGACCTGATGCTACGCAAGGAGGTGGTGTATAAGGTAAAGGGGCCTTGGCGCTGATCCCTATGCATGCCTTTGGGGACTGACGACCCCACGTACCTTAGTTACGAAGTTAAGTGGCTGAGTGACGGTCTCGCTAGTTGGTTTCCGTCGTTATATTGCCACTGGTGTTGCATGATGGTCTCGTAATAGATTTCGTCGTTATCCGACATCTGGGGAGTGGTGCCCCCGCATAACGAACTACGAAAAGGGGCTATATAGGTATAGGTTGAAAAGTATTTCGAACGATTCCTACTGGAGCAATCCTATAGGTGCCATGATGCGGAAAGGTGAATGGGGTCTTCCCAGGTTCTGATTCCTAGACTTTATGATGACACGGCTTTGGGGTCTTTCCAAGCTCAGATTCTAACATAGGTGTGGTTTGGCGGAAAGTGAGAGATACTGATTCCTATACTGCTTTGGGGCTAGACAATCCCACGGACCCAGTCAATTGGCTTACTAGTACCTGAACATGGCGCCTGTGATGGGAAAAGAAGCACTATCCCCATTTGAGGAGAATGCTTACTAGTACGTGAGGAACGGAAGCACTTTCAACTCTTTTGGGGATAGTGCGTTTAGCTAAGCCCGGAATGCACTCCTTATTCAGCAAGATATTCCGTAAGGATATTGAACGGTGAAATCATTCCGGCTTTTGAGAAGTCAGTAGCAAATAATGAACCACGGGGATGGGTGTGCCCACAGTACCAAGGTACTGGCCCATGAAGGTGTTGGACTCGTGGGGGCTGTGTTTATTGTTAAGTCGGCTAAGCTAGGTCGCAGCCTATAATGGTAAGGTTCTGAGGAAGTAGTCATCCTTCTGACTCCAGTCAGAGAAAGCCATCCTGCAAGGGGGGAGGTTAAAGCTACCGTGCTAGGTCCTACTTAGGGCACCGAATGTAGACGATTACGGCGATATTCCTGTACCTCTGGACGTCTCTTTCGAGGTCCCTCAAATAACGCCTGACATGTCCTGGTGGCGGTGTCTTGTCCATGAGGTCGGTGTTGCGGTGCTCCCTCCGGTAACAACGCACCAGGTACTGTTTCGCAAGAAGCTTGTTGTGGTCCCTTAGAGGCATCATCCTCGTTTCCTGATGCAGATGATCCTGAGATGACATCAGGAGACAGTCACAGTAAGAAGAGCGGCCTTTTTGCAAGCCTGAATGTTATTCCATTGTGTGTCACAGAGATTCTGTGACCACACAGGACCCGCATAGTTGGCTACTGACCTTCCGACTGCTTTGTCAGTCTCTCTCTCTCTGGATCCTGTCAACCCCTTGTGGGGCATAGGGCATTAACCACGCCGACTTTCCACCTCGTCCTGTTCGCCGCCATCGCCTTCAACTGACTCCACGATTGGCGTAATGACTTACCCTCGACCTCAACTGATCTTCTCTAGGTGTTTCTAGGTCGCCCAACGCGGCGGCTTGCATTGGTTCCCTGTGGGTTCCGATCGAGGGCCTGTTTAGCAATGTTTTCCGGCCCTATTCGAAGTGTGTGACCTATCCATTGCCACTTTCGCCTTTTTATGGAGGTGTCTATCGTGTCCTGGCCAGTAATGAACAGGAGGTCGTCGCTAGAAATGACCTCCGGCCAGCGTATGTGTAGGATGCGCCGTTTGCAATCTAGTTAGTTGTTATCGCCCTGGTCACTTTTCAAGTTGAACAGCCATAAAGAAGCCCATATTTTACATTGGTTTCGAAGATCCTGAGTTTGGTACGTCTGGAGATGTTGCTGTTTTGCCAGAAAGGAGTTGAACTGAAAAAACCTGCTTGAGCCTTGTTGATGCGAGACTGTACATCAGCATCCGCTCCACCATCTGCTGTAACTACGCTTCCGATATAGTAGAAATTGTCAACTTTCTCGAGTGCCTGCCCCGAAACACAAATTCCGCTCTGTCCTACTGGATCCAAGCCCACGTACTTAGTTTTGGCAGCATTGATTTTAAGCCCCGCATTTCCACTTTCGCGGTGCAGGGCATCCGTCATTTGAACCAGATGAGAAAATATATTTGAAAGAAGACAAATATCGTCCGTGTAATCCAGGTGTTGAAGGTATTCAAACAGGTTCCATCTGATACCTTTGTTCTGGTGTTCATGAAGCGCACTGCAAAGTACGTCGTTAATGGTAATCAAAAACAATATAGGTGACAATTTAATGAAATGTATAAATGGAATGTAATGTAATGTATTGATGCCTTGTTTGGTAAATAAATAAATAAAATGCAGCCTTGTCTCACTCCGCTATGTACCTCAAGTCTGAAAGCTTACCCTTGTGTAATACGTGACATTGGGCTCCGCTATAAGACTCCTTGATGATGGATATGATTTTATCAGGTATACCTCTCGTACGTAAGGCCTTCCAGATGTATTCCCGGTCAACGCTGTCAAACGCCTTCTCGAAATCGATGAACATGAGATGTAATGGGGATCTACACTCTGCGGATTGTTCAATAATAATTCGGAGGGTGTTGATGTGGTCGCTACATGAAAAGCCCTCGCGAAAATCAGCCTGTTCATCGTTCAGTGTGCGGTCAACTGTTTGTTTGATCCGGTTTAAGACTATCTTTGCTATCAGTTTGGAGACCGCGGGGAGGAGGTAAATTCCACGCCAATTATTACAATCCTTCAGGTTACCTTTCTTCGGGATCTTAATTATGACGCCTTTCTTCCATTCTTTAGGGAGAGTTTCGGTTTCCCAAAACTCTTGGATAAGGGGGAGAAGAATATCCGCAGTAGCGTTGATATCCGCCTTAAACAGTTCCACCGGAATTCCATATATCCCCGGGGCTTTACCCGCTTAATAGCCACAGTTAATTCCTGTTAAAATGGTGGGCTGGTATCAACTCTGGCTATTTGCGGAATATTTTCTGCTTCTGGTGAAGATGAGTTCAAATGTCCAAAGGTGTTGTTGAGGACCTCAATGCAGTGCTCTCTCCACCGTGGCAGTTGGTCTACATCAGTGACCAGGAGGGACCCGTCTTTATCTTTCACGGGATGTTCAGTTGTAAAAGATTTGCCAGTTAATGGCTTGACAAGTTTGTAAAGGGTTCCACTGTCACCACGGTAAGCCGCTTCCTCTGCCTTCTCTGCTAATGCATTGATGTTGTTGCGTTTGTCCCGACTTACGCTTCTTTGTACGCCTTTCTGAAGAGAACGGTATTCAGATCTTCTTGATCTTTGACTGCGTCGTCACTAGCTGAGTTGATCTGTTCTTTAATTCTCTTGCGTGCCGAGATTAGAGACCATGTAGAGTCACTAATGAATGGCCTTCCACCGCGCTCCAATCTGCCCGCAAAAGTTTTACCGCATGAGATAAATGAGTCCTTAGCAACGTTCCATCTATCATCAATTGGAGGAGTCTCATAAGGTGGTGGTGTATTAGCTCTTTCGTGCAAGGCGGTGGAATAAGCATGTCTTATTTATGGATCTTTAAGCTTTTGCACATTAAAACGTGGCAAGATTCTGGCATTTTGAGGGCGATGGATCGCTGCCGTTCGTAAGCGCACTTTTGCGACAACAAGTTGGTAATCGTTGCCAATATCAGCACCCCGCTTCGACCTGACGTCTAAGAGACAGTTCCTCAATGTTTTGGAAATGGCTATATGGCCAATCTGGTTCTCTGTTCTGCCATCCGGAGAATCCCAGGTTGTTAAATGGCATCGCTTGTGCTTGAACAAAGTACCGCCGATGACGAGCTGATGAGAGTTGCAGAACTCCACGAACATTTCGCCATTTTGGTTACTGTTGCCTAGACCATCATTGCCCATTAGGTGTTCACAACCAAGGTTGCAGACCTGACTTTGGCATTGAGATCTTCCATAATAATTATGATGTCACGTTTGGGAGCCTTTTCGAAGGTGTCGCCGAGTCGGTGGTGGAAGGCGTCCTTAGTTGATTGATCCGCTCGTTCAGTCGGGGCGTAGCACTGAATTATTGTGATGTTACTTACCCTGTAATTAAATCTGGCTGGAATGATACGGTCGGAGATGGGCTTCCAGTCAATTAGAGATAGGTGTGCCTCCCTAGTCAACAGGATTCCGACGCCTGCAATTCGAGGCGACGCGACGCACATATCGTCTTCATTTCCAGAGTAGAGCAATACAGTTTGGGAGCTTGGTGATAAAGTCGTTCGCGATCCAGGCCATCTTGTTTCGCTCGGTCCTAGTATATCGATGTTATATGCGGTCATTTCCCGTTCGACTTCAGTGAGCCTCGCACTATTGCAGTCGCCCCACATCGTTCGAACGTTCCAATAACTGATCGTGGTCCGTTGTTTGTAGCCAAAAGTCGTTGCCGGTGAATCAGTCCATGGTATCCGAGCCTCGTTTAATGTTTCGAGTGTAAATTTATTTCAGGTACGCAGATTACAAGCCCACGTACCCAATCTTAATGGGAAGGGTTGCTTCGTTAGGTGTCCTAAGAATCGCCGGGAGCTCTTCAATGGTGTTTTTAATTGCGCGTTCTTTTGATGATTTTTCAGCTGGGTGTGACGTGTTGGTGTTCTCACAACTATGTTGCAACTCCACCGTACGCCTATTTCCTGAGACGCACTGTTGTCATTGACCATTCATTGTTGGTTTGCGAGCTGAATGTGGGCCGCAAGAACAGGGTGGATTAGTGCTTCGAGCGTTTTGGCAACTGGTGATAGAAGTGGGATGGGACGATAGGACTCGCCGAGTGTCACTTTATTCCCAGGTTTCAGGATTGGGATTATTCTCCCTTTCGTCCAGAGTTCCGGAACGATCAGTGATGTGATGGATAGATTGAGTGTAGCCGTGAGGTATTCGATGTAGCTGGTGTGTCGAGGTGTTTAAGCATTGCCATTGAGATTCCATCAGGTCCCAAGGCTTTCGAGTTGTTCGCTTTCCTGATTGCTGCAGCCACTTCGTCCTGCGGATTATGCGCTTTTGTCTGTCTGGTGGAGGATCTTCAATAAACTGCCTATTAAAGCAACTTGCATAGTGGGCAGGGTTGGAGATTGAATTTTCTCCGAACTATATGGCGGATTAGAGCCCCTTCTGTTTAGGTGGATTAGAGCGGGCACGGACTGTCGACCATAGTTTGCTTATACCTGTGGTCAGGTTGCATTCATTCAGATGCGTACTCCATTTTAACCACTTTTGTTCGGCCACTAGTCTTTGAATTTCACAGTTCGTTTCGTGAATTCTGGGATCGTCTGGGTTATTGCTCCTGATGTTGTCTCTCTCGTATGCCAGTCTGGTGGCTGAGGTAGGAAAGTTGGGCCGAATTTTAGGAATGCGTCCTGCAGAAATAAATTTCGCAGCCGCTTTATTAAGGACTTTCCTGAAATTGGACTCGACCTTACGTACGTCGGTGGGAGTTGGCAGGCCGAAGAATTTAGCACTAGTATATTCGGTAAAGCTATTCCAGTCAGCCTTGTTGTGGTTGTTAAAAGTGCGATGTTCGGCAGATGCGACATCTGTCGGTTTGTCAAGCCTTATCACGATTGGTAAGTGGTCCGATGATAGTGTAAGGACCGGCTCCCATTGTGTATCGTTTATGAGGCTAGCACTGGCAATCGTGATGTCTGAGAGCTGGAACAGGTACCGGCAATATGGGTGGGTGTGTCGTCATTCAGTGTACAGAAGTCTGACGCATCAAGTTGTTCTTCAGTTGAGATACCTCTGGCGTCGTTGTTAAGATGTGAGTGCCAGAGTTTATGGTGAGCGTTAAAATCACCAAGCAGGAGACGGTGTTGACTAGTGAGGAAAGTGTTGATATTTACATGGTAGCCTGAGGGACAACTAGGTACCGGTGGAATATATATGTTGTAAATTTCAATATCAACATTGCCTGATTTTATGGCGATGGCTTACACTTCCATGATGATGTCGTTGTTGGTGATATCTATTTTATTTCCCGGTATTGCACGGAATGGAGAATGATGAAGGCAAGTCCTCCTTCAGCGTTGGTCAACCTGTCTTTCGTGATGTAATGTAATTTCCATGAGCGTTGAAGGACGAATTGGGATGAAGTTTTGTCTCCTGGATGGCTCCAACTTGAATGCGGTGTCTGTCCTTGAATGAAGTGAGTTCGGCAATTTTGTTTTGCAGCCCGTTGCAGTTTAGTTTTACGAGTGAGAGCGTACCGAAAATGGCGATCGGTGGTGCAGGCGTAAGGTTATTTTGTTGGGGAATCCTACTGGGTCTATTCGCAGGGGTCGTTGGGGTTGACTCAAAGCTCGTGAGGGTGCTCCCAGGTGTAGGAAGGTGAGGCGTGTTTGTCGAGCTCGTTGCTTGTGGACCTCGATTTCTGCACTGACTGGCGGTAAATGAAGGATTCCAGTGCCTGTGATGGCTTAGACTGGAGCAGTTCCTTAGGTGACACCACTTGTCGCAGCAGTTGCTTCTCACTACTTCGCATTGGGATGCAGCTCTCTATTGCATACGCAACATATCCAAGGACCTGGGTTGTTTTCAATGTTATAACGACTGTATTCCTTTCCGATTCCGATTCGAACTTTAACTGAACTTTCCGTTTCCGCTTCCGAACGGATACTGAACTCGACTGACTTTTTCGCTCTTGATGACCCTGGCTTTATATAGCTGATCTCCGACTCCAGAACAATTTAGATGGTTCAAGACTCTGCTAGATCTCGTTCTATTGTGACTTATTATCAAAGTTTCCAGATGGTTCGAGACTCTGCTAGTGCTCGTTCTACCGTGACTTGTCATTGATGGTTCGAAACTATGATAGAGCTTAGTACGGTCTGTGCTATGTACTCCATGCATAAACAACATTGTATGGGCTCTATGTGGCGGCTCTGCGCCCCATAGTTACATTGGCTGGCGACATGGTGGAATACCCAACAATCTGAAGCTAATCGTGTAGAAAAACGGCTTGCTTGGCGATTAGCAGAGCTTTATGTACAATCCGCGTTGTTGCTGTTGGATATTCCTGTGAAGCGTAGCGGTAAACTCAGCCATATGCATTCGGAAAACCTACCTGTGGACAGCCTAGGGTACCGGTCACTCAACGATCTTTAATGATGCGGATATCCCAGCGTTAATAGATTACAATCTCACAAGTGCGTAAAGAACTACTACACAAACTTGATTCCACCATGGAGTCTTTGGGAAATAGGGGGTCCGCCTTAACCGAACTCGCTGAAAATATATATTGACGGTTCTAACACTCTTGAAGGTGCTGAGCTCAATCTGCATCTATCATTTCGGCTACCTTAATACTGCAGTGTTAAAACGACGATGACTTGGCAGGGACTTCACGTCATGTCTATGGTAGAAATCAGTATCTTTACGAATATCCAAGATGTAGGTACGTCGAAAACCACTTCGTAGTACCGAACATGTCTGTGCTGGATACTGGGCCAAAGTAGCTTTGCTGGTAGTTGAAGAGCAGATGGGCTCGCCTGAACGGAGCTACCGACGCAGTAGCAACATCGCCATGACGTTTTCTTTGGAAAAATCCAGAATAAAATCGGCTGCGGTCAGGGAATTCAACATTAGTGCTGGTGCAAGTGAGCTGCACGCCGCGTCTTTTTCAATTCTATCTGTTTGATACCTATCGGCGTTTTAGCGCACATGAGATAATGGGACAAATCGTCAGTCTGGGGAATTATCTATGTGGGGACTGTCTTGACTGTCCCAACTGCGTACTAGTGAAATGCTGGAGATAGAAAATGACGCAGATAGGGGCAGGAATAAGCGGCAGCCTATCGACATTGGCCGAGGATATCCGATAGCTATCGGCGTTCCTTATGCATTGTCGCAATACTCCCAATGTATTTCCTCCTATCCAATTGAAAAGAACGCAGCGTTCCGATTACTTTTACAACTTATGTGCACCGGCACTGAGGTGGACCAATGGCGTTGCATGTGATAATGCTAAGCTTGACATGATTTTCAAAAGTTTAGAAGTGATTAAGTCTTCACCAGGTGATTTGTTATCATGCATACTATTTATATGAAACTGTACTTCGGCTGCTGTGATTGGACTGAATTGTAAAACAGGACTTACATTAAGCTCAGGTGTATTTTGTCCGGGGCTCACATGCGGGATAGATTTTGAGATTTGCTCTCCAATATTCAAATAAAAGTTTTTAAACTCGTCCGCAATGTCTTTTTTGTCTCTTAAAATTGTATTATCAACCGAAGTAATCTCTGATATCTCAGATTTTGGATTCTTGTATTGAGAAGTTATCTCTTTAATTGTACCCCATCATTTTTTTGGGTCTGCTTTATATTTAAGAATTTCTCTCATGTAATATTTAGATTTCGCTGTTTTAATTATCAAGTTAAGAGTGTTTCTGTATGCTTTGAATTTATTTATTAGGGAAGAGTTGAAGGGTTGTTTCTTGAATTGGTGGGCTAGTTTGTTTTTCTTTCTTATGGACATAACTATCCCTTTAGAACACCAATTTTTCAACGAAATTTGCAGTCGCCTCGAAATCTCGACTTCTACTGTGGCTTTTTTAAGAAGTTCGGAAACCGTGTCCGTGAAGAAGTTCACACTTTCATTAGGATTGGTAAAGTTTTTGAAATTATCCTAATCTTGTTGTTCTAGATATGAATTAAACAAATTATAATCAATTTTTCTACACCTTACATTTTCTTCTTTTTTAGTCTCTATTGCCATTGCATTAGTTATTTTCGCAATAACACATGAATGATCTGTGACAGACGTTTCGAAGATTGCCGGTGTAAAATGCAGGTAATTGGACTCCTTAAAGAAGATATGGTATATGCACGACCTACCCTTCGGTCTAGTTATACCATGTACTTCATTGCCCTAACCCCTTGTGGGGCATAGCGCGTCAACTGTTCCATGTGGCCCAGTTGACGTTTCGTTGGCATAAATTGGTTTCAGAGAATGCAGTTGCCAGCATGCACCTCCTGCACATCCATGGTCACGAACGTACTTGCTGAACCCAAATCGTCCCAAGGTATTTAGGTAGTTTCTTGCGGTTTTACATTGTTTTTCTCCCAGGATATTAATATTAATATCTCCTAAAATGATATGATGACGATATTTGTATGTATTTTCGAGAAAAGAATCTAATGAATTAATGAATTCATTCGGGTCCAGGCTTGGTGAACGATATATGCACCTTATTTCAAATTTTAAGTTATTTTTCAATGACACAGACAAGTTCAGTACATCTGCTTGATCTATTTTAAGCTCTAAAACGTCTGCAGAATGTTCATTAATATAGACGATTATACCGTCGCATTTTTGTGAAGGTTCGGTTTTATGATTTTGTTATACCCCTGCAAATCGAAACAGCAACAATCATTAAGCCACGTTTCAGTCAGAGCAATTAAATCGAAATCGCCTAAAATTTGTACTAATTCATCAATTTTTTTTCCAATGCTTCTGATGTTTAGATGTAATATTTTGAAAGATCCACTGCTACGAGTATTGGTTGTTACAAATTTCCGACATTCATTTACATTAAGAAAACAAGTTTGCGTTGACATTAAAGAGTTCGTTTGCTTCTAGGAAATTATTTATATTCATAGATTTTGTAGAATTGTAGCTAAAAAATTAAATACTACTTAACTGTTGCAAATCGGTCGTGTTCCTAATAAGGAATTGTCGGTCGCCATCGGTCTATTCCTACTGCCCAGTCGGGTAAGCGTACTTATGCTTCGGTACCCGTCGTCACCTAAAATGTTACGAGCTGTCATGTACTCGTTTGATGTTCACACGGAACGGGTATCGTGGATTTGTCAAGTGCGACGTGTTCACGCGTCTAGTGTTGCAAAAGCTTTAGAATGCGTGTAGGTTTTGTTCGATTTATAGTTCCGCCAGCTCGCGAACTTCTATTCCAAAACCATGAACTGTCAAATGTATGATAATTTATTACAAATTCTCGTATTTGACAGGGAAATTTTACATTGCATCAGGCAATGCAATTCATTCGAAAGTAATAGGTTACGTGATACCAAATTGCTTTCAAATCGAATTCGATTGCAGGAATACGTTTCGATAAGAATCGAATTATGATACGGTCCCTGAAAATGAAAAATGTAATGGTTCAAGTTCTTTTAATGTGCAATTTGTGTTATTGCTAGCATTTCTTTAAAGCTGAGTTCACTCATGGTTTCCAAACTTATCGTGTGATTGCCTGTGATCCTCAACTTTGTGCTTGCCAGTGCTGGACATTCGCACACAATGTGTGCTGCCGTCTCAGCCTCCTCCAGACATAGCCTGTAAACGCCATCTTCGATTTTCATCTTGACCAGATGAGTCTTCAAATTCAATGCCCTGTAACTACGATACGATATCCAGCTTAGGGTACTCCGTTTATAACTAGGTACCTTTTTCGCTTCCCTGCCCAAAGCTCTGGTCATTGCACTCCGAATAACTCCTGCCATTTTCGCTGATGCATGGAGTCCATCCACTCCTCGGCCTTCGCTCCCCAGAGCAACTTTGGGTTCTGGTCCAATGAAAGTCGCTGCAGATCCCTGTTTTGCTAGGGTATCCGCCGCCTAATTTTCTGTTGTACCTATGTGTCCTTTTCCCACATCAGTGTAACCTCATTTTCTGACGCACACCTGTTGAGCTTTCGGACACACTCTAGTACCAATTTGGAGTTTATGTTCGTCTGCTGCATGCGTCTGATCACCGATTGGTTGTGCAGTGCAATAAGGATTTTCTTCACCCGCACCTGACCTTCCACCAGGTGGTCCAACGCATTCAACAAGCCAAGCATCTCTGCCTGGTATACGGACACATGCTGTCCTAGACTAAGCCCACAGGCTAGGTTTAGCTCTTCAGAGTAAACCCCCGCCCCCGCTTTACCGTCCATTAAAAAGCCATCAGTAAAAATGCTGATATCATTGTACATACACTCATTGTTCACTAGTCGATACACAATGCATACGAGAAAAGTGAAAAGTAAAGCACCCCATATATGATGCGATCCGTCATCAGATCGGTCACACAATATTGTGATCGTCACATTGATTGCAGGTGTATGCACTTGTCGTTGATGATTTCTTTTACAGTTCCATATAAATTTCACCGTCAGATACTTTGTGGGGATCCATCGTCAGATTGATCCGAAGACGAATGTCATTGTCACCTGACGATGAATCGCATGGTCTATGGGGGTCTTATATCCACGTCTATTTGCAGAAAGAGAAGACAATAGCTAATGTTGCTCCGGGAAAGTGAAGAGTAAAGCTCTCCATATATCATGCGATCCGTCGTCAGATCGGTCACAAAATATTGTGATTTTCACATTGATTGCACAGTGTATGTACTTATTGTTGACGATTTCTTTAAATTTTATGTCTACACCCAAACATTTTCGTTTCGAGCTATACCATACACACCCTGGTGTGTATATGAATCTGTAGGGAAAATGTACTGCGACGGCTAAAATAAGCGGAATTGAACCAAGAATAGGCAGGTAAAACGAAGGTACGACACACGGGAGTTTTGTTTTCTCTTGATTAATTTTATTTATTTATTGTTTTATAACATAATGAACAGTATATATACGTTGAACATTTAAAATCTACAAATAAAGGTAAAATCCAGGTAATGTTCACAAACGGAGCGTATGCACACCCAGGTAACAGATAGTATTTGACATTTTAACACTTATTGCAGGTAACATTTGGTACACTATGTTCGTTGCAAACCGGTCTGTTGCATGATATGCATGCTTTACGAGATGATCTTCGTTTAGCACATAAATAACAATTTCCCTTTTGTGGAATACGACCGCTAGCGTCTCTAATTATTGAACGGGATGATGATGCTTGATTTACATCACTCATCCATGCATCTAATTTGGTTTGCAAAATAGCTTCCATACCATTTTTGGTAGAAAAATTACGTGTAATGTGGCTGTTATTAGATCTAAGTTGGATGTTCGGCAAAACCAATTGACGGCAAAGTTCTTGAAGAAATTTTCGGCGAGCACCCGTATCATTTCTTGTTGAATTTAAAATATATTATTCTGTTCATAGATTATGTACGCCGCAAGAGCAGCAACATCCAACATGTTGAAAAAGAATGCAAGTGGCCACCTTTGTGTTCGGCGCTTAAAACTGTATTCAGCTAACATCTTATCCATACTATCAACACCTCCTTTCGTGCGATTATAATCAATAATGACCTCCGGTTTCTTCTGATTGCCAATAGCACTCGTTGTGTAGTGTGTTGTTGATAATAAAACTACAGCTTTATTTTTTTTTTGGAAAATAGGAGCACAAAGTGACATTCTCTCGAAAACCATATACCTATACACTCGAAAATGGTTCTCTCTTCTGGCTTTTGACTACAAAAAATTCGGAACGAATGAAAGTTCGTTTTTTATTCACCGTACCAATCAGTGAAAGACTGAACTCTTCCATTAACGTTTTTGCCAAGCTGTGAAGAAATTGTCGCAAGTTATGTTTCGGCCGGTTCCTACGAATATGCGACACAAATCACGCACGACTCTTTCACCCTGATTGGTTTCACGAATACCATTTGCACTCATTCCGGTGTATATTTGGCCTTGTAGCGGATAAGATGACGCTGCATCGCTTACCCACCATACCTTTATGCCATATTTGGCTGGCTTGAAGGGAATGTACTGCGTGAAACGTGTACGCCCTCGATACGGATACAACTGCTCATCCACAGTTATATTGTCGCCAGCACTGTAGGCATTTCGCAATCTATCGTTCATCATGAGCCAAATTTCTGATATTGGTGCAGCTTTATCAGTTCTCAATCGTTCTTCTCTGGTGTTTCCATTATCGAAGCGAATGTATTTGCTTATGGCCCAGAAACGATGGATTGACATTGATGCGCGATACATTGGATGAGCCAACAAAGACCACAAATCTTTGGAATGTTCGTTGTGCGATTTAGAAACACCAGCAAAGAACAAAAGGCCAATAAATGCATCAAATTCAATGCTGGTTACTAGTTTCCAAACTTTTCTTTTCTTGTCTGGATTCATTTCATTCCACAAATCAATACTTTGCTTGGTACGACGATTGGTCTCTCTCACTATTATGTCGCATATTTCCGGAGTTAAAATATGTTTGAAAGTGGCCGACCGACTAAAGTTTTTGGTATCAGGCTTTGGCCCTTTTTGTTGACCTTGCACACCTCTATTGAAACGACGAACGTTATGCTGCATTCGGCGTCTTTGTTCTGATGGTGACACACTGCTCCATTAAGTCCCATCGCGAGCTCTGAAAATCGTTTCATTTTGAGCATTTTCATTTACTGGTTGAGCGGCTAACTCTTCTGCAAGTCTCTCTTCAGCATCACTGTCGTCAATATCATCTTCATTTTCCACTTCAATATTATTCGCTGGTTCAATATCCGAATCAGGGTCATTATACAAATTCTCCATTATTTCCTCTTCTTCTGCTTCCTCGGGCTCAATATTTGGATCATTTTCATAATCACTTGCCTACAAAATTCACAATTTGTGGTTACTAAGTTATAATTTCTAAACAATATGAAAAAATATATACTTACTACGGTTTCATCATCAGCGTCGACCAAATTTCTCACGTATTCTTCATAATCATGATGAGACATTCGTTGAAGAGTAGCTCTCGATAGTATCCGCGCATAACTTGGAACAGGATCACTCACATTTTCCATATTTTCATCCATTTCGCACAAGACGACCACACAGTATGAAATAAGCCAGCAAACTAAATACGTATATAAGTGCTACATGTGGAATGGAAACAATAAAACAAATGCGTTTTTCCATAGGGAAGTAGTCTGGGTTTTTCTTTCTTTTAGTGCGTTTTTCATAGTAATTCCATAAAAATACACGTACACACCCGGGTGTGTTATGTATATGTAGACTACAAGGGATTTTGACTTGACGCTCCTCTTATTCAAATGGCTTTAGTCCTATTCGCACATATTCAAGTAGAAAACGTTCGAAAAACAGATTGTCGCAGCTACTGAGCTAAACAGCTCGCAGAATTGTTAGGAAAAAAAATTATAGGATATTTCAACTTAGCTAACACACCCGGGTGTGTTGGTGTAGACATAAAGGTTAACAGTTCCATATAATTTTAGCCGTCAGATACTTTGTGGCGATCCATCGTTAGATTGATCCGACGATGAATAGCACTGTCGTCTAACGATGAATTGCATTGTCTAAGGGGGTCTTATATCCACGTCCATTAGCAGAAAGAGAAGTCAAGTTACGTTTGTTGTTTTGCGAAAGTGAAGAGCAAAGCCCCCTATGCACCGTACGATCCGTCGTCAAATCGGTCTGAAGATATTGTGATCGTCACAGTGATCGGACAGTGTACGCACCTATCGTTGACGATTTTTTTTCACAGTTCCATATAATTTTGACTGTCAGTTACTTTCTGGCGATCCATCAGATTGACCCGACGATGAATACCAGTGTCATCTGACGATGAATCACATAGTCTATGGGGGTCTTACATCCACGTTCATTTGCAGAAAGAGAAGTAAAGTTGCGTTGGTTGTTTTGCGAAAATGAAGAGCAAAGCCCTTTATGCACCATGAAATCCGTCGTCAAAGCGGTATGAAGATATTGTGTGCGTTCAGAAGGAACTGAGCAACTTCCGCTCAGCGAACATGTTCAGAACGAGCGGGTTCAGAAGTGACTGAGCAACTTCTGCTCGGGTGAGCATGATCAAATTTCACCGAGCAAGAAATATTTCTGCTCACTGATCAGTGCTCAGGTTCTTCTTCTTCTTTTTCAACCTCACGCTCATGTTGCGAGTTTCCGAGTTTTGACAGTTATCAAATTGGTTGTTGTGTTTTCGCCGTTTTCGGCTTCTAGTTCTTTGGTTTTCGGGTGCTTTTGAATTTGTTTTCTCGTTGTTCGTGATTTTTGTAATGGACAGGGTGGGATTCATGTATTTTCCACTTTTCGGCACTTGACGTCTAAAATTGTCATCGTCAGCTTTCAGCTGGTCGATTTGTCAGCTGGTGAAGTAGCGTTCAGCAGGTGCAGACTCCAAACCGAGCAGCTCCGGACCTGCTCGCGAGCAGTTGCGGAGCTGCTCGCGAGCGGTTTCTGCTCTTTTGCCACCTTCTGAACGCATTCAATGTGATCGGCACAGCGATCGCACAGTGTATGCGCATGTCGTCGACAATTTTTTTTTACAGTTCCATTTAAATTTGACCGTCAGATACTTTGTGGCGATACTTCGTCAGATTGATCTGACGAAGAAAAGCATTGTCATCTGATGATGAATCGCATAGTCTATGGGGGCCTACATCCATGTTAATTTGCAGAAAAAGAAGTCAAGTTGCGTTGGTTGTTTTGCGAAAGTGAAGAGCAAGGCCCCGCATGCACCATGCGATCCGTCGTCAAATCGGTCTTAAGATATTGTGATCGTCACAGCGATCGCACAGTGTACGCGCCTGTCGTCGACAATTTTTTTCAGTTCCATATAAATTTGACCGTCAGATACTTTGTGGCGATCCGTAGAATGATCTGACGATGAATAGAATATCTACGTCCATTTGCAGAAAGAGAAATCAATAGTTACGTTTGTTGTTTTGAGTTGTTGGCAACCCGAAACATGAGCGAAAATGCACGAATGTAACTGTGTATGGCCGAAAATAGTAACTCACACATATGAAATTGATAAACCATGTCACGCATACAATGGCAGCTAAAAAGCCTTTGGCTTTTTAATTAACAGACACAGCTGATTTGATATGTTGTTGTCATTATCACTCTAAAGGGCGGTTTATTTTAAATTGTAGCCATTGCTTCTAGAGTGGTGAGGCTTATATGCGTGCGTGAGATTATCTGCATCCTGCTCTTAATATTATTTTGTACTGAGCTTCAGCTCTTTGTATCGTTTCTCTATAATAACACGTTGTGCACATGCAAGCACCTACGAGTGAACGGATTTCATTCAATGCAGCGGATGCCGAGCAAGCACTCGTGGAGCATTGTGTTCACCCGATGAATCGCTGGACGGGAGAGACGCACAGTGTTTGGGTGTGTATAATATGTTATATACTTGGCTCGTGGCTCGGCGAGTCCCCCATAATGTGGTAAGAGCCATGTTATCGCCGTATCCTACAGTGTGTACGTCCATCGAGTCCAGCTTCCAGAGAAGACTGTCTACGGTGATGTTCCACAGTAGAGGCGAAAGAGCACCTTCTTCTCTATTCACTGCTAGGATTTATCGCCCTCTGCTTAAGCATAGAGATGTTGTTGTTGTGGTAGCGATGTTTCGGATACTGTAGTTCTTCTTGCATCGAGGGGGTTTGGCAGCTCTTGGCCGTTGAAAAACGGATCGTTCCGGTACGAAGAACCGGCTGCCGCAGGATTCGATCCACTTAATTATTATCAATAGAATCAACCCCCGCTCAATCAGGGCGTTTCTTAGTTTGGTAAAGTTGACTTTATCAAAAGCATCCTTTATGTCCATAAAAGTAGACATATCGATCCCGCCGTTATTATTATACTCTAACAAGTTCGTGTAGAGCGGTTTCCGTAGATCTGCCTGCTCTATAAGCATGTTGGCACCTACTCAGACTATACGAGTATATTAGCGTGGTGTTCTCCAGGTAGTCCACCAACACCCTTTCCATTGTTTTCAACACGAATAATGTAAGGCTAACTGGCCTGAAGGACTATGCCTGTGTAAAGTCCTTTTTTTCCTGTTTAGACAGAAAGACCACCTTAGACTCTCTCCATGCCTTCGGGATGTAACCTGTTGAAAGGCAGGCGACGAATATGTTCCGAATCCTATCTAGTAGAGCACTCATGCTCCACTGTAATTGTGCCGGGAATATTCCGTATATTTGTAACGAAATGGTTTGGTGGGCATCCGAAGATGCCCGTGGGGACGGAGCCTTAGGTACCATAATGACCGTGAAGATCGGGCCCTGCCATCTGGCGAAGAAAAAGGCCCGTCAACGAGCTAAACAGCGGTTGAGGCTTGCTGTAGCTCAGTCCGGGAGATGTTGGCGGGGTTTTCGCCGCTCATTGCGGAACATAATGGTTTTAGCCTTTTTAGGAGAATTCTGCAGTCGCTACAACTTCCAGGAAAATGTAGCGACTGCAACATTTTCATGACAACTCATATTTGCCAAACTATAACATAAAACCAGGCCGGCAGGCCAAAGCGTATGTACCCTAAACTTGTACAAACCTAGTGGTGATACCAAAAGTACCAATTGGCAACGACTATATGCACTGAAAGTGAGTTTCCTATATTGCCAGTTTATAGGGGAGATTGGCACTCATTCAGGAGGATCATTTGTAATGAACACCTGTAATGAACCATATTATGGTCTGGTAGTGCTGCTCCCAGCGGCAGATCGAAGCAGCACCTGATGAGTAGTGATCTGTTGGTGGTACTAAACCAGAGGCTGAGGGTCCCATTACACCAGGACCCAGGTGCGACCGCGTGGGCGTCTGGTCCGTTCGCCAACCATTCCATCCTTATCGCCTATTTTATTTATTCCCCATTTTGACCTCTCCTGTTTGTGTTGTCTTCCCCAGGCCTATGAATTTTTGTTAATACGTAAAGGACAGGGACAATGAGCGGCGAAAACCTCGCCCACAGCTCCCGGAGTCCGAAGCGTATATACCCTAGACTTGTACAGACCTAGTGGAGATACCAAAAGTACCAATTGGCAACGACCATATGCATTAAGAATGGGTCTCCTATATGGCCAGTTCATAGGAGAGGTTGGCACTCATTAAGAAAGATCTTGAACATTCTCAAAATCAATTAACTAACTAACCCATTCTACAATATTTGTCGAATTTTTCAAGTCGCTAGCTTCATTCTATCGGAAGGTATTGCTTATTTGAAGTTTCACTTGTAGAGGAGGTAAGGGTTCCTTAGGTCGGATCTTGCTCATCATTGCCACCAACCAATTAGATCACCCTACAACCATTTAAACAAAATTTCAAGTCTCTTACTTCACTCTATCGAAATTTATCGCTTATTTAAAGTTTCGTTTGTAGGGGAAGTAGGGGCTTCGTTGGTCGGATGTTACCCAGCTTTAATGCCAACTAACTCAATCTCACTTCGAACATTTGACCAAAATTTCAAGTCACTGGCTTCATTCCATCAAAAGTTATCGCTTATTTGAAGTTTCATATGTAGGGGAGGTGGGGGTTCCTTGGGTTGGATCTTGCCCATATTCAACACCAACTACGTAGGTCTTACTAGCAACATTCCACCAAATTTTTAACTCGGTAGTATCATTCTATCAAAAGTTATCGCTTATTTGAAGTTTCATTTGTAGGGGAGGTAGGGGTTGCTTGAGTCGGATCTTACCCATTTTCAATACCAACCAAGTAGATCCTACTAACAACATTTTGTCAAATTTTCAACTCGCTAGTGTCATTCTATCGAAAGTTATCGTAATTAAAGGAATATTGAATTTTTTTAAATTTGCAGGGGAGGTAGGCGTTCCTTTGATCCGATTATGCCCAACTTACTAGAACTCAAGCATCTTCTCACCCCAGGGTTACATGCCAAAAATCAGGCGTCTACGTCAATTGGTTCAAGAGTTATAGACAAAAAACCCGAAAAGTAGGGTAGTACGGGGCTCTTTGTAAGAAAATTACCGTTAGTTTTCAACTGATCGATTTTATTTTCCCAGGAATTTATAAGATTACCCTCACGAGTAATCCACCAAAGCTAGAGCTTTTCATATTTATTTAGTCGGGAGTTAGAGATACATTTAAGTATTTTACATATGTAGGGGAGGTAGGCGTTCTCTTGGCTTGATCATGCCCATTTTCAATACCATCCAACTATATTACACTACCAACATTTGACCAAAATTTCAAGGCTCTAGCTTCATTCTATCGAAAGTTATCGTGCGAACGGACAGACAGACAGACAGACAGACAGACAGACAGACAGACAGACAGACAGACAGACATGGCTTAATCGAATCAGGAGGTGACCCTGATCATTTATATATATATACATTGCTATACCTCCGGAGCCTCCTTTAAGGTGTTACATGTTTCCGTCGTGACAAAAACAATATACCCTATACTAAAAGTCTAGGGTATAATTAATGACTTGTCCTTATAATTTCATCTTTTATAGAATATCTTAAACCAATAAATGATAAATAAAATAAATAAATACTAAGTATGATTATGGTAATGATAATATCAATTACACTTTAGTAAAAAACCATATATACCTATATATACATATGTATATTAACTTTAACGCCACCTTAGTGGATGTTCACACTGCGTGCGATGCCGAGCCGAGCCGGGTCGAGCGATGCAATGCGATTACAAGCTTTTAAAGCAAGAAAGTGGAAAGTCTTCAATTTTAAATGGAATCACGCTTTGAGTGTACACACTGCGCGCGATGCAATGATGAGCCGAGCGATGGCCCGATGTTTTCACAAACTTCTTTGCTTTTTCGTGCGAGTACCGGCTGCTGATTTTTTGCGATGGAATTTAATGGGCTTTGCGATGGAGTTTATGGGCTTTGCTATGCTTTGCGATGTGAAGCTTTTTGGAGCCAGTATGGTGCAAGTACGAGCTGTAAAGTAATATTTGATGTAAGATCACACTGAAAAAAATGCATGTATGTCTGCTTTTATACCCTAGACTTTTAGGCGCGGCGGTGTGGCAGTGTATACATGGAAATTATGAGGGTCATCTCCCGATTCGATTTAGCCATATCTGTCTGTCTGTCTGTCCGTTTGCACGATAACTTTCGATTTAATGAAGTTAGAAACTTGAAATTTTGGTCAAATGTTTGTAGAATGATCTTGTTGGTTGGTATTGAAAATGGGCAAGATTCGACCGAAGGAACCCTTACAAATGAAATTTCAAAATGAGCGATAACTTTCGATACAATGATGCTAGCGACTTGCAAAATGCGACAAATATTTTTAGTGTGGGTTGGTTAGTTGATTATGGGAATGGGCAAGATCCTATTGAATGAACGGCAACCTTTACTGTAAACGTTAGTTCAAATGTAAATATCCAAAATTCGAATGGATGAACGATGAAACTTTTCATTGGATCCACGCCCACAGCTCAAACTGACCATATGGAAAATTCACTTTTAATGCATATGGCCGTTGCCAGTTGGAAGTTTTGGTATCACAACTAGGTCTGTACAAGTCTAGGGTATATACGCTTTTTACTTCGGCTTTGATTCAGTATAGCTCAAATGAAAGGTTATTACCACCGTAATAAGGTCGCGTTTAGAAGGCGTGGATTCACAAGCGGTTTGAGCAGCGGACACCGCTGCGTATAAAGGCATAGAGCAGAAGCGGCGGTTTACATATTTAGTGCCGGTGCACATGGACGTGAAATGCCGTCTGACGCTGCGTCACTTTCAATCGGATAGGAAGAAATACATTACGGGCAATGAAGCGATGCACATGGCCGCAGATAGCTATCCGATAACTATCGGCGCATCGGCATCATTTTGCCGCCGCGATAGCTATCTGGGATGACGCTGGTTTCTGTTCCTATCTGCGTCATTTCACGCGTCCGCATATCAATTTTTAATAAGCCGGCCCACATAAATTCGAACCCGGAACACGGACACGGTCACAATGTTTGATTTGTATGATGTTTCTTAAACCATTCGCTTGAGGATCACTTTTCAGTGCCAATTAATTAATTGTTAATTGTTGATCGTGACTACTACAATTAACAATTAATTTTGAGAAAAAAAAAATGGTGGGGAGGGAGCTCTCAGCTTGGACGGGGGTTCGTAAGGGGGCTGCGGCTGCCGATTTTTGCGTTTATACACAGCGGTGCGCCGCTGCTCAATCCGCTTGTGAAACCTCTCGTCTGAGGTCGCGGAAGAGATGATGAAATTCAGCAACACTGGGCCTTTCTTCATTAATGGGATGCACCCAATGACGACACCCTTCCATTTTTAGAGCACTGTTTTGAAACAGAAATAAATTTACTGGGTGAAGCACAAACGACATGATGTCGAACAGATTCTATTCCTTGAACTAAATTGGTCTCTACACTCCATCATTGCGTGCAGTGAACATCTCGGATCATCTTTGCATCGCAAGCCATCGCTCGGATCATCTTTGCATCGCAAGCCATCGTTCGGCTCGGCATCGCACGGCGTGCAATGTGAACACTCACCACATCGCATCGCTCGACCCGGCTCGGCTCGGCATCGCACGCAGTGTGAACGTCCACTTAATCTTGAAGAGATACATGAATTTATGTACAGGTCCCTGTGAAAATGCAGCAGTAATCTTAATTTATGAAAGTAATTTACCCATTTGCTTATGTACATATACATGGCGCATTCTACACATTCGCACCTCCGGCCAAGAGGTCATTTCTAACGACGACTTCCTTACTATTACGCCGCAGGATAGGATAAACACTTCGATCAAAAGAAGAAAGTACAATGGATAAGTCACACCCTCCGTAAAGGGCCGAACAAAATTGCTCTACAGGCGCTCGATTGAAACCCACTAGGAGCCAACGCAAGACGCCGTGTTGGACGACCGAGAAATATGTGGAGAAGGTCAGTTAAGAGCGATGGTGCCTCTATAGGCAGATCGTGGAGAGAGCTAAAGGTAACTTCGGTCAACAGGACGAGGTGGAAGGAAGGCGTGGGCAATGCCCTATGCCTCACAAGCGGTTAACAGGAACCAGAGAGAGAGGGAGTAAGAGCTAGGTTCTTATCTAATTCCAGCAAAATCCATCAGACGGTTCCAAAGTCACATGCATTTACTTAATTTCATTTGTGATTTTTTCAAAAATCAATTATAAATCGATTTTTTTTCTTACTTTACTGTTAAATATCTTAAGAAGCCTACACGGTTGAAAACTTTACAGTTTTGGAGTAATTTTTTTTTACAAATTATTCTGTATAAGTTTCTTTTATTCCGATTTTCTTATTCGTTTCATTAACTATCACTGAATGAAGCTTAGGGCGACCGGTAGCGCAGTGTGTTGAGGCATCAGTCTCATGTTTGACTACCGGCGTTTCGGGTTCGAGTCCCATCCACGACGACGTTCGTGGCCATGGATGTGCAGGAGGTGCGTGCTGGCAACTGCAATCTCCGAAACCAGTTATGCCGAGAAACGTCAACTGGGCCACATGGAACAGTTGACGCGCTATGCCCCACAAGGAGTTAGGGCAATTGAGAGAGATAGAGAGAGAGAGAGAGAGAATGAAGCTTAATTACGAATTAAATAGACAAATTTAAAACCCGACAATGGATCAAAAAGGATTTCCAGCAAAATTTTATATCAATTTTATAAAAAATTGACAAACTTAACATAATACCCAAAAGATTCGTAAAATTAATAAAGAAGAAAATACATAATATAAATAAATAGGGTTAAAATTACTCCACAGATGCATAAAAAATAAAATATTGTTCAGGCGACATGCGCGTTTGTATAAAATTTATTGATATAATACAATAGATAAACACTTGAGAGTTATACATTACAAGCATTCAATCAATAAACGGAATGTATAAGCGTTAATGGGAATTTCGCAATTATCTTACGACAAAGAAGAATTCCCTGCATGTGTAAAATATAAACAGTTTTTACAGAAAAGGACCAACATAAAGTTTTACTCTCTTTTCCATGATAATGATAGATACAAAATGTAGTGCGGATGGTGCAACGGTTAGCACGTTCGCCTTCTACGCACCGGTTCGATTTCTACCGAATGCGGTAGTCTTCGATAAAAAAGGGAACTTACGTGTCGGGCTATGAGCCCACTCACCCATTTAGGGTAAATAATTCGGTTGAGCATGTTGCTGATCACACCGCTACACAAAGCACACCGTCATAGTACACTTTCGACGGCATTATTACCGACGTTTTATACAATGAATTTCATATACTAACGCTGCTTCTGGCGCAATGTAGTTCGTTTAAGGAGAATACGTGCATTCTAACTTGACAGGTGAGTGCCGCTGCCGCCGCGATTGTGATTGTTTCTGCAGGCATGGCAATTTCCGCATGATACACTTCTGTAGTCCGGATGGCGCGACGGCTAGCACGTTCGCCTTCTAGGCACTGGGCCCCGGTTCGATTCCTACTGAATGCGGTAGTTTTCCATAAAAAAAGAGGTTTTACGTGTCGAACTGTGAATGTGTCCACTCAGCTGTTAAATGAGTGCCCATTTATGGGGTAAATAACTCGGTTGAGTGTGTTGCTGATTACATACCTCTGCACAAGACGTCACGGTGTAAAAAATGAGCTGATGCTAACTCATCTCGAGGCTATCGTTCAAATCGGAACGTTGTGCCAGTTGTTTATTTTATGATACTTTTTTAGTTTTGTATTTATTGTGAATTTACCGCCTAGAAGATAAAAACGAAAAATTGATATCGTGACCTTACAAGTAGGAAGACAAAATTACGATACGAGTATATCATCGTGGCGATGCGAATTGAATTTGTATCGCGATTCTTTCGCCTTTAGGATATGGAATATATTGACGATTTATCCAATTACAGTCAAATAGTACGAAATCGCTAATTCGTAGCTGCAATTTTGGGTCACTGTTCTGGAAAAACTGGACACGTTACACTGACAATATTGTTCTCGATGAGCAGGTGGAGCAGGAAACTTGAATTTTTAGGTTGAAATATTGCGAGTTCGCAGCGTGCGAGGCAGTTAACTTATATAGTTTAGGTCGATCATACAGTTTATTTCCTGCGAATAAAATGTTGATCTGGTGAAATCACATGGAAACACAAAATGATTCTCCTGCTCAAATAAAATTGGTGTTTTTTTTTGTATTAAAATCTATGCTTTATCTTGAAAAAAAAAATCTAGAGATTAATTATTTTTAAAAACTAAAAAATACATGATTATAAATTTACAATGTTTATAATGGTGTAATTATGCTCCCTGATTTACAGAATGGATTGGTGATCCTGATACAGATAATGCTGGCCGACTAGGTCTTTGGCAGGTTTGCCAAAAGGATGACGTCGTCGATAATTGTCAAAGGCGATGGGAAGATATATTGTCTGTTCCATCACTACCATTCCAGGTAAGTTTTCGATAGGAAATAAATAAACCGGTTCACTGCACTATATATTGATACAGTTGAAATGAAAACCCTTTAGATATGTTTTGTTTGATGAACTTCACATTCTAGGTGGCGACCATTTTCATGGGAATATCTGTGATAACAGCTGTTATAACAATTGCGTCGCTGATTCTTATGTTATTTATGAAGTCAACAACAGTTTTCCATATTTGCGGCTGGATGCAGATTCTTTCCGGTAAGATATATTTCCTAAATAACTTTAAGTGTTGCTAAATAATAGCCGGTTTTTTTTGCTTAATATTCTGGAAAAATTGTACGGGCTATGTTGTGTTTACACGCTAGACCATCCAGCCGTCTATTAGACCGCGCATTAGACCGCCCGTTAGGCCACGTATCAGAGCAGCTATTTGATTTTTCTAAAGACGGTAAATATGATCAACTAGTGTGAAAATTTGTAAAGATATCCTCAGAAATAGAAACGTTTTTCTAACAAAAACTTACTTTTGGAGCGGTCATATGGCAGCTAAATGACGCGGTGATCCGATTCCGTTAATTCCGCCATATAACAGCGTGCAATAGAAAGAAGGCTGTGTACAAAATTTCTGCTCGATAGTTTCAAAATTGAGAGACTAATTTGCATAGAAACAGATGGACAGACAGACAAACGTCATACCGACCAAGAATATGTAGAGTTTATATGATCGGTGACGCTTCCTTCTATACGTTGCGAATTTCACGACCAAGTTAATGTACCCTATCATATCCGTGAATGGTCTAAATACCTATATAGTAGCCTCTGATGTAAATGGCTATTGACATTTCTTAACATGCCGGGAGGAAGTCGACGGTATTGGCCCGAGTGTTCACTAAACACTCAATTTGTAATATCTAAAGGGTTCTTGGCTTGTTGAAAATGGTGTTGGTCTCTGTTGGCTTTCAGAACCGGTCGGTTTTTTTACCTGGTGAGTTTTTAACGGGTTGGTTTGGTGTTTTTACATGAACCGGTTGTTTTTTAAAGAGTCGGCTTTTATATGCTTAATGAGCACGTAACAGTCTAGCCTATAGACGCCTTCTTTTACGAATCTTAACCTACACAATACTCATTTGCCCTAACCCCTAGTGGGGCATAGCACGTCAACTATTCCAGGTAGTTTAACAGACGGCCCGTTGGCATAAACCAGTTTCGGATGATGCACGTTGCTAGCGTGCATCTCTTGCTCCCATTTAGCCGCCAATCTGCGACAAGCCAGGCAATGTTGTGGCTTATTATTACACCCCGTACTACAAGGGGAAGGTTAGGTAGATGGGCTGCTGTGACAAAACACAGCTCACTTAGACCTCAAATAGGTCCGTTGTGATACCACTAACACACATCCTCTCTCAATATTTCTGATAGTTAGAACCATCCAGAGCCAACAATAAAACTCTGGAGTTTTCCAACATCCGCGCTTTCTAGCTCTTCCAAGTCAGTGAAGAAGTAGGATCCAAGTAACGACCTCCTTCTCACTGCAAAAGCTGGACAGGAGCAGAGAAGGTGGAAACTACTTTCCTCCTCGTTCACGTCCCCACAGCTCCTGCAAAAGTCATTGTAGGTAAACCGAGGTCTCCTGGCATGTTCCCCAATGAGACAATGTCCAGTGATAACACCCACCACCGAACTAATACTCGTATGCCTTCTGTTTAGCGACAGTAAATTTTCAGATCGGGTAGCGTCCAGTATGGGCCACAGCGATCGAGTTGTGCGGCAGGTATTGCCATCAATCCATCTTGCATTGGCTTTGTTAATCGCCTCAGATTTGACAATCAGTTTGCAAGAAGCAATGGGAGGATAGATATCACCATATGGTTGGGGTTCCTTATTCAAACAGCCCAGTCTGGCAAGCTCATCAGCCTGACAGTTGTCTTCCAGGCCACTGTGGCCAGGGACCCAGCACAGGACAATGTTAAAATAGCTCCCCAATTCAGAGAGGTATGATCGACAATAATCCACAGTCTTAGATGTACACAAGACTGAATCCAGCGATCTGATTGCAGCCTGGCTGTCCATATAGATGACAATGCCTCTACCAGCTATAACATGTCGTCCTAAAAAGATAAGAGCTTCCGAAATCGCCGTGATCTCCGCCTGCAAAACACTACAGTGAGATGGTAGACGGAAAGTCAGGCTTAGATTTAGCCTGTCGCAATAGACACCCGCTCCTACCCCTCCGTCTGTTTTGGATCCGTCCGTATATATGCCGATAGAGTCAGCAATTGGAAACTCACCTTCCTTCCACTGATCCCGACTTGGAATGACGGATGTGAAGTTCTTGCTGAACAGATGTTTAGGAGCGGAATAGTCAGTTGCTGTAGGAATATCAAAACCATTTAAAATCGATGAGTGGCCGAAGGCAGACGAGATCCACAGTCCCGTTTTACGAAGGCGTATGGCAGTGATTGCAGCAGTTTGTTCGCCCATGATATCCAGAGGAAGCAGGTTGAGCAGCACGTCCAAAGCTGCAGACGGAGTTGACCTCAGTGCTCCGCTAATGAGGACGCAGGCTAGTCTTTGGACCTTGCGAAGTAGGCTGCAATCCACCAAACCACAATACCATAAATAAGTATGGGGCGTACAACAGAAACGTAAAGCCAGTGTACAACATTTGGTTGCAGACCCCAGCTTCTACCTATGGCTCTCCTGCAGGAGTACATAGCAATAGTAGCCTTTTTCACTCGTTCCTGGATATTGGGTTTCCAACCCAACCTTTTGTCGAGAATGAGCCCGAGAAATTTTGCCGGTTCCGAAAAAATTAATCTAGTCCCTCCCAACTGTGGGGGCACGATAGAAGGTACCTTGTACCTCCTAGTAAAAAGAACAAGTTCAGTCTTACTCGGATTAACCTTTAAGCCACAGGAATTGGCCCAATTTGTAAGTAGAGAGAGGGCATTCTGAAGCACCTCACTGAGAACGCTTGGGAACTTACCCGAAATAGCAATGGCAACATCATCCGCATAGGCTATCACTCTGAATCCCAGTCTTTCTAAGTCAAGAAGCAGCGAGTTCACCACTTAGTTCCAAAGAAGTGGGGATAAAACGCCGCCTTGCGGAGTGCCCCGAATTACTCGTCTATGTTCCGATGATGAGCCCAGGCTAGTGTGAACAACCCTCGATGTCAATAAAAGGTTGACAAGTTCGTTGCTCACATGCAACCCAGAAAGCGCGTTGATGATAGCTTCGGGTTTGACGTAGTTAAATGCGCCCTCAATGTCCAGGAACACGACCATGGTATATTCCCTGTATAGGTAGTTAAGAGATTTCTCGATGTAGCCTACTAAAGAGTGCAAAGCTGAATCCACCGATCTACCTTTGCAGTAGGCATGTTGGGATGTAGATAAGAGCCACGATGGAATACTACTCCGTAGATAAAAATCAATCAGCCTCTCAAACATCTTCAGCAGATTAGATGACAGGCTGATAGGTCTAAAGTCATTGGGGCGTGCGTGCGAGCTTTTACCCGTTTTCGGGATAAAAGTCACGTTCACTTCAGTCCATAAACGTGGGATATAGACCAGCTCCAAACATGCCCTGAAAATAGCTTCGATCCACGGAGATGTAATATCAGTGTGTTGCAAATCGGCCGGAATAATGCCATCACGTCCAGGCGACTTGAACGCATCAAAGCTTCGAATAGCCCATAAAATTTTTTCATTGGAAATAATAGAGGCACAATCACAAGGAGTAGTCACTTCTGAAGTAGTGCCAGTGAATGGAAAATTAGCTGAGCTATCTGGGAAGTGGGTATCCAATAAAAGACGAATAGTCTCCGAACTAGTGGTGGTCCATGAACCATCATGCTTCAATAAATAGCTAGGGGCAGCAGGATTAGAAGCGAGGATCTTACGCAGTCTGGAGGCTTCTCCCACCTTATCGATCTGTTCAGAAAAAAGTCTCCAAGAGCTACGCTTAGCCTTTCGCAGTTCTTTCTTAAGCGCGCTAAGTTCCTTCTTATATAGATTTCAATCCGACTCCAGCCTAGTAGATTTTGCCTTACTGAAGGATCTCCTGCATAGATGTCTAAGTTCTGAGATACGCGCATTCTACCATGCGGGTTTCTTTTTACCCTTAATTTTACTGATTGGGCATGATTTGGAAGCAGCTTTATTAAGTGCACTCGTCAGAGTTTGTACCATGTCATCCAGCTCTGACTTGTTTGACGGCTGGTGAGGTAGAGTGGGTAATACCTCCAGTAGAACCTCTCTACAAGGGGAAGACAACACAAACATCTATGGCCATGAACGCCGTGGACAAGACTTGAACCCGTAACGACCGTAGTCAGACATGAGACTGACGCCTCTACGCACTGAGCTTCCGGTCGCTCCAATACAGTACAGGTTAGAGAAATAATATCCCCTACAACAGGGCTTCCTAAACTTTTTTCTTGCATGACCCCTTTTTTCATCGAGATTTTTTCGCGACCTCAAGTATTAAATATGAATTAAGTAAAAAAGTGGTTATAGGTATTGTTCACAAAAATAATTTATTCCTTACAATAACAATGTATTGGGGGTGCATGCTGCAACTGCATTATCCGAAGTTTATATTTTTAATCGAAACGTCATCAAGGCATGGCTATCCAAGAAATGTTGACGCCTATGGCCCTGGAGGGGTCAAGGCAATTAACAATACATGGATGATGGATGGCGCATCCGGTACAACCATAAGTTGTATGAACTGTACGATGAGCTGGAAGTTTCGAAAATCGTCAAACTACAATGACTTCAATGGTTGGGCATGTACAACGAATGGACGATGATCACATGCCGAAGGAAGTAATGAACGCATGACGAGTCGACGGAGCGAGACTGCCTACACGACCGAGATCTCGTTGGGAGAGCGGACGCCGGGTAACAACTGGGCTTCCAAGATTGGAGGACGCGGTCACGTGACCGAGATAATTGGAGGACAACGATCCAGGCGCTTGTGACAGGTAGCGGCTCCTCAAATGTGTAGTGGAGGGGATATTTTGATACATAGTGCTACCTCCTGCTAGCGGCAGACTGAAAGCAGGCATTCATTCAAAAATCAGCAACCCGAAATTCGTTCAGAATGGTTCACGGCTGGGTCAACACCAGGGTGATGCTGTAGGTGTCTTTGAATCCAACACCAGGATTTCAATCGCAATGGGAGTCTCGCCCAGCGTTTTTCAAGCTGCGATCCATACTATTTAAAAGGGACTTCGCGGCGCTCATAATACTAGGCGCGTTTTTTTTCATTCGGACTAAGATGAAAAGTGAAGAGAACGGCACGGATCATGCGACAGGCGCAGTTGCACAGCCACTATACACGTGAAGGCGAATTGCGGAATCCGTATACACATGTACAGAGCTAATTGACAAGAAATAAGTTAACGTTCAACCAAATCACTTTCAACTCTAATGACGTGATCCATACGAGCTCTGTATCATCGACAATCAGCTATTTTATTTGGGAATGAACTTTTCATTCAACGAAAAGAACGCGGCTACTATCTACTCAGATAAATAGATAAACGCGCTCTCTTCGTATAAGGTTTCTTCGAGACTGGTGAAGGAGTGTCAGGAATTTCTCCAACTGTTGGCAATTAAAAACCGAGTTTTCTTGTGTTAGACGCTAGACAAGACAAGGATCATCTAATCGCTTTCATGGACCCAGAGCCGAACTATGGCTTGGGACTAGCCTCGGCCGAATTGCAAATCCAAGACAAATACATCTTCCAGCGTTATAAGAAGTCGCTCCTTGGGCAGGCTACTATCAACTCTTCCGATTTCAGGTTACTACTTCCCTCTTAAGAAAAGTGGACGGTTCTTTGATTTTGACTGTGTTACCACACAATAGACCTCTCTACGGTCGCAGCGCCCACGCCCACCAGCTGGGTCAGTAGCCCGACTCTCCTATTTTATCTTATTTTTGCTATATAACAATTCAAACCTTAGTACAATAGAATATTTGACATTGCTGGACGTAAAGCAAGCATCCTCAACATTTTTCAGTGCTGAACGATATTTAGATTTAATAAGAGCTGAAAAAATTACTTGTATTTCAGTTAAGTATGTGGTACAGAATGCAAAAGAACATTTAATACTATTTCCGAAATTGCTGGGAATTCACTTCTAGAAGAATTCGGAATAATAGTTAATGATTATTGTGGAAATTCAAGTTATAAGGGGGGAAACCACATTAGGAGGTTCATTTTCACTAAAAAGGCTTCAAAAGGTCAGTTTATATTCTTCTGGGAAAATAAATTGGATCAGTTGGAAACTAACGGTAGTTTTCTCAAAAAGAACCCCCTGCTACCCTACTTTTCACTTTTTTGTCTATAGCTCTTAAACCAATTGACGTAGACACCTGATTTCTAGCACATAGCCTGCATATAAGAAGCTGCTTCAGTTTTGGTAAGATGGGCATGATCAGACCAAAGGAACGCCTACCTCCCCCACAAATTTCAAAAAATTAAAATATTCCTTGAACTACGATAACTTTGATAGAATGAGAGACCTCTAGTTTGGGAATTCTTGGTCTACAACAAAAACACTGATCTATATGGGTTTTCGTTCTACCCTGGTGATTCATCGAGGGTTGATCGTGACCTCGATGGAACATAAAGCTTTACTTTCGCCCCGTTTGATTTAGGCTACATCTAGCGGTTGTCCTAGAAGTTCGTTCCTTCCACTCTGTTTTCGCCTCATTCCACGAAATTGGATTCAATTGGATTGCAATTTTTTCTGATTAAAAGTTTTGATTAAATTCGAAATCAATTAGTTTCTTCTAAAACAATTGCATTTTATAAATTTATTTTTAATATTTTTTATTTTTCAAATAGGGAGATTACACAATTATCTAGTATCTAAACTTTATCTGAAACAAAATTCATTTTATGTGAAATGCATGTTTCTACTCTATATGGGTTACGTTTTTTTGTGCGCAATGAGTTCGCCAAAACTAGACTTGACCCGGATAATTGCAAAAGAATGCGCCTTATGTAATCAAGATAGCAGCAATCTATGTATCATCTATCCTAATGATCGCAAGTGTATCTACGTCGAACTAACGTGAGGTCACACAAGCGGTAACCCCCTACATTACAGAGCTTGGCGACTTGCTTTCGTATTAATTTTCGATAGAAAATACAATTGGTTAAGTTTTATCCTTAACTAATATGCCTTAATTAACTAGAATCAGTACATAACTCTCGTTGTCCAGATTGTTTCGTACATAGGTTGAACGGTTGAACTTTACAACACAGTGCTTTGTTGACTGTTATTTTAAGAAAAAGCGTGCATGGAGATTTCTAGTGAAACCAACAAGTTCCAACAATGCTCCATAATTAGCATATATACATACTTTACTTTATCATACCTGACAATTTTTTTACTGCTTTCTTTTCGCACCATTCTAGTCTCTTGGAAATCTTCAATTTCCATGTGATGCCAGTTAATTAGTCCAGCAATTTTGCTTCGTTTTCACCTGAATACGACGGTGAAATGATTACCAGTTGCAATGCCATGAAAAGTGAAAATGTTTTATTTCGCAACACTCTGTAGTATGTAACAAACGTATTATCATGCACCTTGCACTTAATCCGAAGGTTGTAACGATTACGCTGTAAATTCGCGGAATTAATCTACGAATGTTCGAGTGTAAATGTAGAATGTTTTTAAGATTTCGCTATTATCGTAAATGGTAGCATCAAAAAGATAATAAAATCATTTTTATACCCTAGTCGTGACAAAAACAGTAAACCCTATTTTTTTTTTTTGTCACGACGAAAATATGTAACACCTTAAAGGAGGCTCCGGAGGTATAGCAATGTATATATAAATGATAAGAGTCACCTCCTGATTCGATTTAGCCATGTCTGTCTGTCTGTCCGTCTGTCTGTCCGTCTGTCTGTCCGTCTGTCTGTCTGTTTGTCCGTTCGAACGATAACTTTCGATAGAATGAAACTAGAGCCTTGGAATTTTAGTCAGATGTTGGCAGTACCATCTAGTTGGTTTGTATTGAAAATGGGCATGATCAGACCAAGAGAACGCCTTCCTCCCCTGCATATGTAAAATACTTAAATGTATCTATAACTCTCGATTAAATAAACATGGAAAGCTCTAGCTTTGGTAAGTTATACTCAATTGCCCTAACCCCTTGTGGGGCATAGCGCGTCAACTGTTCCATCTGGCCCAGTTGACGTTTCGTTGGCATAAATTGGTTTCAGAGAATGCAGTTGCCAGCATGCACCTCCTGCACATCCATGGCCACGAACGTTGTCGTGGACGGGATTCGAACCCGAAACGCCGGTAGTCAAACATGAGACTGATGCCTCAACACACTGCGCTACCGGTCGCCCCGGTAAGTTGCTCGTGATTGTAATCTTATACTCTCCTGGAAAAATAAAATCGATCAGTTGAAAACTAACGGCAATTTTCTTACAAAGAGCCCCGTACTACCCTACTTTTCAGGTTTTTTGTCTATAACTCTAGAACCAATTGACGTTGTCACCTGATTTTCGGCATGTAACCCTAAGGTGAGAAGCTGCTTGAGTTTTAGTAAGTTGGGCATAATCAGATCAAAGGAACGCCTACCTCCCCTACAAATCTCAAAAAATTAAATATTTCTTAAATTACGATTGGGCATGATCCGACCTAATTAACTCCTGCCTCCCCTACATATGAAACTTCAAATAAGCGATAACTTTTGATAGAATGAAGCCAGCAACTTGAAATTTTGATCAAATGTTAAAAGTAAGATTGAGTTAGTTGGTATTAAAGATAGGCCAGATCCGACCCAAGGAACCCCTACCTCCCCTACAAATGAAACTTCAAATAAGCGATAACTTTCGATAAAATGAAACTAATGATTTAAAATTTTGGTCAAATGTTTGTGCTGGTATCTAGTTGGTTGTTATTAAAAATGCGCAAGAGTCGGCAGAAGAAACCTACCCCTGTGAGACTTCAAATAAGCAATAGATAAAATAAAGCTGGCGACTTGAAAAATTCGACAAATATTTGTAGAATTGGTTAGTTAATTGATTTTGGGAGTAGTCAACATCCTTCTGAATGAGTGTCAACCTCCTCTATAAACTGGTCATATAAGAAACTCACTTTTAATGCAAATGGTCGTTGCCAATTGGTACTTTTGGTATCACCACTAGGTCTGTACAAGTCTAGGGTATATACGCCTCGGACTCCATGCCGAAGCGAAGCTTCGGTCTGGTTTATTATCTTTTTGATGCTACCGTAATAGTTTTATAGATGAAGGTACATATTACATATAGTAATTGCGAAATATATATTCATCTTTGTTAATATCTGCTACACACTATGTCCATCACTGGCAGTTGGAAGCGATTGCCATGCCATCGTGTATATGAGCGAATGGCGTGTAGTGGCGATGATGGTTGTTTGTTGGAAAAAGGTTAGCTGCTACACTTTACACACAATTGTCCACCACTGGTGCAGCAGCTATAACCTACGATTGTTGATCGATACTAAGACTAAAAGTCCCCTTCGGTGTGGGGAGGTTTATGGGGCTGTTTTTTTTCCGCATCTTAAATACTATAGTTTTCAAGATAATCTCTTTTGAAAAACATGTTTCTTGTCAATTGCTCGTTTGTTTCCACAAAGTGGATAAATCATCGTTTTTGGATGTATTTCATCAAATAGAGGGTAAGACACTAGTCCCACTAGTAAACGGGTAAAGCGATAAGGATTGATTTCTTATACCCTAGACATTATAAGTAGGGTATATTGTTTTCGTCACGCCGAAAATATGTAAAACCTTAAAGGAGGCTCCGGAGGTATAGCACTGTATATATATAAATGATAAGGGTCACCTCCTGATTCGATTTAGCCATGTCTGCCTGTCTGTCCGCCTGTCAGTCCGTTTGCACGATTACTTTCGATAGAATGAAGTTAGAGCCTTGAAATTTTGGCCAAATGTTGGCAGTATGATCTAGTTGATTGGTATTGAAAATGGATATGATCAGGCCATGAAAACGCCTACCTCCCCTACATATGTAAAATAACTAAATGTATCTATAAGTCCCGATTAAATAAACATGAAAAGCTCTAGCTTTGGTAGATTGCTCGTAAGGGTAATCTTATAGTTCCCTGGAAAATAAAATCGATCAGTTGAAAACTAACGGTAATTTTCTTCCAAAGAGCCCCGTACTACCCTACTTTTCACTTTTTTGTCTATAACTCTTGAACCAATTGACGTAGACTCCTGATTTTTGGCATGTAACGCTAAGGTTAGAAGCTGCTTCAGTTTTAGTAAGTAATGCATAATCAGATCAAAGGAACGCCTACTTCCCCTACAAATTTCAAAAAATTAAATATTCCTTTAATTACTATAACTTTCGATAGCACGACGCTAGACACACGAGATGAAAATTTGGTTGAATGTTGGTAATAAGATCTAGTTAGTTGGTATTGAAATTGGAAAAGATCCGATCTAAAAAAAAACCCTACCTCCCCTACAAATGAAACTTAAAATAATCGTTAACTTATGTTAGAATGAAGACAGCGACTTGAAATTTTGGTCAAATGTTTGAAGTGAGATTTAGTTAGTTGGTATTAAAGATGAGCCAGATCCGACGCGAGGAACCCCTACCTCTCCTACAGATGGAACTTTAAATAAGAGATAACTTTCGACAAAATGAAACTAGTGACTTGGAATTTTGGTCAAATGTTTGTAGTAGGATCCAGCTGGCTAATATTGAAAATACGTAAAATCCGACAAAGGAAACCTCTACCTTTCCTACGAGTGACGCTTCAAATAAGCGATAACTTTCGAAAGAATGAAGCTAGTGACTTGAAAAAATCGGCAAATATTTGTAGTGTGGGTTAAATAGTTGATTTTGAAAATGGTTAAGATCCTTTTGAATGAGCGTCAACCTCCCCTATAAACTGGCCATATAGGAAACTTACTTTTAATGCATATGGTCGTTACCAATAGGTACTTTTGGTATCACCGCTAGGTCTGTACAAGTCTAGGGTATATGCGCTTCGCTTTGTAACTAAATAAGCTTTCATTCATGGTCTGATATCACCTGAACAAGGTGGGTCTGTCTAGTGAGACTGAGTGCCGTCTCTGTCTGGAGGACGTGGAGACGACCAAACACATCTTGTGCGAATGTCCCACCATCGCGCGTTTTAGGATGTCACTCCTCAAGCAGGCTACTATCAGGACTGCAGACTTCAGGTTGATTCATGCTTAAGACATACTGTCCTTTATTAGAAAGGTGGACGGTCTTTTGATTTAATGAACTACGGCACAATAGATCTTTGATGGTCGCAGGTCAATAGCTCGAATATCTTATCTCATCACTTATTTTAAGCTTTCATTTGGAATAAGTAATCAATTTTGAAGTATCGAACCAGATATCAACATATCGACAATAGTAATAAATATTAAATATTTGTGAACTTACTAAAGCAATTATGAAGTACCCAATTAATTGCAACGATAAAAGTACACCATCAATTCGTTGTTTTAGGAGCGATGCTTCCACCCTAAATGTGCGGGCCTGCCCAGCCTTTTCACCGAGGCTTTGGGAGGAAAGTCCGATATCGTTTGGTTTTGTGTCGACTGTCGGAATCAAATTGAATACAGCAATCATTTGAGATCTGCTTCGAAATTAAACTATACTTGATTCGGGATAAATTTGTAATTCTGTCTGGGCAAATTTTTTCTTCTTTTGGCGTTAAAGTGGAGATGATGCTAATCAGATCAATCAGGAAGCGGATGGTATTGTAACTCGTTCGAGGTCGAAGGACAATAATGTGGATTTAAATGGTCTATCTATATCTCACTCTTCTTCCTCACTATACAACAATAATGACGTTAATCTAGTGCCTTTAGCGCCTCAACCTTGGTCATCGTCGATGACTCCATCGTCCACATTGTCATTTGTTCAGTCGCTCCATGGATGACTCACTCTCTCCGTGTGTGCTCGCCGCCAAAACAACTATTCCTGTCAAAGCTGGCTTACGATACATCGGCTTTTGAGATCAAACAATATATGGCAACTATTCCTGAGTAGTCCGGATGACGCAACGGTTAGCACATTCGCCTTCAACGCACTGGGCCCCGGTTCGATTCCTACTGAATGCGGTAGTTTTCGATGAAAAAGAGGATTTACGTATCGGACTATGAGCCCACTCAGCTGTTAAATGAGTACCCATTTACGGGGTAAATAACTTTGTTGAGCGTGTTGCTGATCACATACCTCTGCACAAGACATACCGTCACGATCCAGAAAATGAGATGATTCAAATTGGACTGTTGCGCCAGTTATTTATTTATTCCTGACCACCTTCAGTCACCCTGTGAACAATTCTTCTGGCCTTCGGCAATTCTTTTAAAAGAATTCATTAATCGAAATTTTTCTCGTCAACGTATCGCAAGAATTCCAAAGTGATATATACTCATTTGACCTAACACCTAGTGTGGTAATAGTTGGGACGCTAAGCGATTTGAAAATATGATATTATGATAGAAAAATGCCGTTTGTTATTATTGTTGGTGGTCCCCATGCATTCATTTTAAGAGATGGAGCCATCTTGGACCCCGCGGCAGAGCGGCTGTGCGGGCGAAAAACCGAAAAATTTGAGCCCTTTTTTTAATATTCTCCTCATAATCTGTAAACGGTGCCTCGATCGAAAAACTTAATGGCATTTAAATTAAACAGCAGATTCTACATCCAATTGCTCAAAGTTGGAATTCGGTTTAGTAGTATAGTCAAAAGCGATAGTCGAAAAACGTCACATTTGAGGCTTTGGAGGAAAATCACACTATTTTGCTTTTCAAGCTCACATATCTCTGAAACCGATGCTACAAATAGAAAAACTCATAAGACAAAAGTTGAACACATTTCTATTTCAAGTTTAACTAGCCCAATACTTTTCAAATCGGCCCGTTTTTGGTGTAGTTGTGAGCAATAATGCAGAAATGGTTTTTTAGCGATTTGAGCCTTAATAGCTCTATTTCGATAAATATAACAGCTAAAAGCTTTGGTTTAGCCTCAATTCGTAGATATTTTAACCTTGTTTATAAAAGTTTTGCTAAGTTTTTTGTCAGATCAATTTAATTAATTAATTTAATTAAATAATTAGTTAATTAAATGATTTAATTTCTTCCATAATTTCAAAGTTCCAGCAGTCTATTTGATTTCGACAGGCTATTTTCTGTTTTTAGAGTAGGATATTACCTGCGATTCACTCTTTACTAGAATATGCTATGGGGTATAGTTTTTGAGTAATTGCGCTTATATTTAAAAACAAGCTAGCCGAATAATACCCTTCACGCTTCGCATGAAGGGTATCATACCTTCGTTGTGACTTATGGTACATCTGCCACTTTGAAATTAGTATTAAACTTGTTCCGATTTCACTGTTCCTATGAGAAGTATATGGAATAGTGGGCCAATTTCAACCAGAATTTAGGGACGTGATTTGGCAGTCAATGCCATGGAATAATATGAAATTTGGTAAAGATATCTTCAGAAATAAAAAAGTTTTCCTAACAAAAACCTGTTTTTGGAACGGTCGTTCCTATGACAGCTATATGACAGAGTAGTCCAATTTCAACCAAATTCAGAAATATGGTTTACCTGCAAAGTTTATTGATTAGTGCGAAATTTGAAAAAGAAAGCTATAGAAATAAAAAAGTTTTTCTCACAAAGACGAATTTTTGGAGCGGTCGTTCCTATGGCAGCTATATGACGTAGTGGTCCGATTCCATTGGTTCCGACATATTTTCAGCGTGCAATAGAAAGAAGGCTTCGTACAAAATTTCAACTCGATAGCTTTAAAACTGAGGGACTAGTTTACATAGAACCGGACAGACAGACGGACAGACGGACAAAGCTTAATCGACTCGTCTCATCATACCGACCAAGAATATATAGTTTATATGGTCGGAGATGCTTCCTTCTGTGCGTTGCAAACTTCATGACAAAGTTAATATACCCTATCACATCCGTGAAGGGTATAAAAGTTGGTGATTCTGCAAAGGTTAAATTACTTTGGTCAGTCAAAATGTTATAGCACTGGTTGCTTTAATTAAGGTAGTTTCGATTTTTGATATATTGCTTGAGTTGGTACATTGTTTAAAAATTCGAGTTTTCTATTTATCCCCTAACACCACGGACCCCTCCACCATGTTGAAAATGTGCCTAATTGTTTGGCTTGTCCTGTTTCTTTCTAGTATCTCCTGAATTGGTCTTACAAGAAATCTTGTAAAACTTTATTTAACTAAAGTAATTTATCTACAATTTGAGACTAAAATAAAGCTTCTAGCTGTTATACTTACCGAGATAGAGCTTTTAAGGCATAAATCGATGAGCATTCATTTTTGAATTTTTGCTCATAGCTACTCTAAAAATAGTCCGAATTGAAAAATATTGGCCACGTTAGGCTAACAATAAAATTTTCCCCAACTTTCACAGACAAGCTTTTCCATTTGGAGCTTCCGTTGCAGAGACATGTGAGCTTGAAAAGTGATAAAGTGTGATTTTTCTCCAGAGCCTCGAAAATTGTCATTTTTTAACTGTCGATTTTGACTACGCTACTGAACCGAGTTTCAACTTTGAGCAGTGCATTGAACGCAAAATTCAACGGGCTTTAATTTACTCCTGCAAGTTTTTTCAACCCAAGGCACCGTGTAGTAGTTATAATGATAATATTAAAAAAGGGCTCAAATTTCTCGGATTTTGGCCCTCAAAAAGTTAAGCTCACCTTCTACGACCGTGCAAACTCAGTTTCCATGTATTCAGTATCTATAGAAGGGATTAAAATTATTTCCAGATCTTTCTTTAATTATTATTAATAATATTAATTTTGCTGGCCTATTCAGAGATATGTGAGCTTGAAAAGCAAAATAGTGTGATTTTCCTTCAAAGCCTCAAATGTGACGTTTTTCGACTATCGGTTTTGACTATACTACTAAACCGAATTCCAACTTTGAGCAATGCATTGGATGTAGAATTTGCTCTTTAATTTAAATCCTATTAAGTTTTTCGACCCGGGGCACCGTTTACAAATTATGAGGAGAATATTAAAAAAAGGGCTCAAATTTTTCGGTTTTTCGCCCGCATAGCCGCTCTGCCGCGGGGTCCAAGATGGCTCCATCTTTTAAAATGAATGCATGGGGACCACCAACAATAGTACCAAACGGCATTTCTCTATCATATTTTGCAACGTGGCGTCCATTTATGTCGCTTAGCGTCCCAACTATAAGCGCGTCAACTATTCTATGTGGCTTAGCTGACGTTTCGTTTGTATAAACCAGTTTCGGACGACGTATGTTATCAGCATGCACCTCCAGCTCCTATTTAGCCGCCTAGCTGCGACAAGTCGAGAGATGCTGTTGCTTATTATAACGCCCCTCACCACAGGGGGAAGATAACACAAACATCAATGGCCACGAGCGCCGTGCATTTTAGACTGATGCCTCTACGCATTGAGCATATTCCTTGTATTATCAAAATGTGCGTGGGTTAGGGACCAAGCTTCAACACCTGAACATGTCTGCTCTTACTTCTTATCATGATACACGGATAATATGTTTAACGGAAACCTGGCTGATTTCTGTTTTTTTGACATGGATATGTCTTATAGCTGGGGGTCGTCCTAAAAACCTGTCCGTCACACGAAATGTCTGTTTTTCTATTCGGGGGTCAGAAGAGGAAACAAGCCCATTGAAAATTTTTCCGAGTTATATGAATGTAGTTGCCGATCCTCAGTCAATCCGAGTCAGTCATCAAAAGGAACTCACGAAAATCGAAAAACTTCGCATCATGAACTGACTAAGCAACCAGGCACCCATAAAACAAGTCAACATCATTCAACTGCCATCCCCTCGTGATTCAAATCTGCTCACAACACCAGCCACATCCAGACAACCTGTCTCCCTCACTCGTGCACAGCGCTATGGCTCCTCCTTCACAGCAATCTTTTTGTTTTCATCAATTAGTCACTAACCAGACTCAGTAAGAAAATCGTTGGGGTAGGTCGGGAAATAGCTTCAACTTCACACACACTCGTATGCAGGCAATGGAGAGACGGTTGAGTCGAAGAAGTTCAATGGATGGGTGTTGCTTCGTCATCGGCGACAGTGCGAAAGAGATGCTTGCTCCACGGACCTTGGACTACACTTCCGCGGCGGATCCACCCCTTTCTTGTGATGGCCAATCCCATCCAGCCGACTGAAATCAGTGTCACCAAGGTCACCAACGTGTTTTTCCCGTGGATGTAAGGAACTTACGACCGTACTTGTATCGCGCATACCGCGTACTATCACGATCGATGATATATCAACTAACAGTGCACAATTCTGATTTAGTGAGGAGAATAGTGCAAATGATGCAGTTTGTGCAGCGCGGATAACGTAAACGTTAATACAATAAAATTGTGTTGTCGCGCTTACCGTCTTTAGACTTTTAGACGAGTACTATCTAAGTATCTAATAGTAAGTGTGTTTAGCTAGACCGCGGCTTGACGCGATCGATCGCGGATTGACGTACTAACGAAGCACAGGCGCATATAAATATGTAGAGTGTATGCTTGATCCACACGGGGCAACGGTTGGGTTAATTTGTATTCTCCTGTACACTATGCGGGACGGTATGTCTTGAAAATGATACAAAGTATCTACACTGCATGCAGATACATCGGTACATCTTATGCCTACCGAAAGCGTGGGACGTGTTTTGTCGAATGAATTCATCCAGTATAACTATACTGGGATCTTTATAAAACTTACGTCGATATCTTCAACACAACAGGTTCCACGCAGTCGGTAGCCAAAGACATATCCATGTTCCGATGTATCTGCATGCAGTGTAGATACTTTGTATCATTTTTTTGTGGTGAAATTCTTGAAGGTTTTACGTTTTTCGGTGCCATCAAAACTACGAACTATGTGGAAAGTCTACTGGTAGAGGCGCTCTTATTGCTCTACGAGATAAACTTTAAGGGCTCACTATTAAAAAAAAACTGATTCTGAACCTTATTATGAAGTCACAGTCGTGCTTTACTCTTCTTGTTCCTCCACGCTTTTAATATCATGCGTCTACGCCCCGTGTAAGCTTTCGAAAGATTTTTTTTTCTGCTACTAAAATTTGTAATTGCCTAAGTCTTATCATTATTTGCGGCGATTTCAATCTACCATTTGTTTGTTGGCCAAACTCACCATTTGATATCTATTTGAAGTAATAGAGGGAAGTATTAGCTGTGTAACAAATTTCATTTGAATATTTTAGCCTCAGTGGTTTTTGAGTAATGGTGTTTTAAGTAACGCGACTCAAGCAATTTAAAAACAATATGTAAATGCTTGTAACAACTAAAGGGCTAAGATTTCGGCAAAATGTCTCAAATTATTTTTGTTAAAAATTGCATGAGGAGTCATGTGGCACTGCCAGTGTGCTGTTATTGCAGAACACCCTGCATAATTCATCATGCTTTTAAACCTGAACTTGAAACAAAGCCAGTAACTTGGGTTATTGGAAACTGGATATTATTGTTAACTGCACCCATGTTAACAATGAACTTTTCATATAAGATTCCTAAGAATCCGTATCTATATTAAAAAAAATTTAATTAATAGATATGTGTGTATCTTTCTATTACATATTATTTCTTAACATATTAATTTTGCTTTTTATTTCTACTTTTAATGTTGTATCTGCTGTCGTATGCAGTTCCCTACACGGTTAGAAATTGGGGTAAAAAATCAATTCATTCTATAAAATGTATGGTGTCGTTCTTACGAATAAGTTTTATAGTGTAAAAACAATAAAACTTCATTATATCAAATGCACTTACTCCAAAATTTATCAAATGCACACAGTAATTTGTAAAACTTACAAATCATACATTTTTATATAATATTAAAACTTACACATTTTTGAAGTAAATATTATTTTTATACAATTCGTTTATTCATTGTAATCTCTTCAATAGATAAAACCTTATTTTTATACTCTTCACGGATGTGATGGGGTATATTATATTGGTATATATTGGTCAGTATGATGAGTCGAGTTGATTAAGCTTTGTCCGTCTGTCCGTCTGGTTCTATGCAAACTAGTCCCTCAGTTTCAAAGCTATTGAGATGAAATTTTGTACAGAGCCTTCTTTCTATTGCACGCGCTGTAAATATTTTGGAACCAATGGTACCACTACGTCATATAGCTGCCATAGGAACGACCGGTCCAAATATTCGTCTTTGTGAGAAAATTTTTTTTAGTTCTAAACATATCTTTTTCAAATTTCACACTAATCTAATCAATAGTATTTCTAGTCAAATCACATTCCTGAATTTGGTTGAAAAGTATACGATATCACATAGCTGTCATAGGAATGACCGTTCCAAAAGCAAATTTTTGTTAGAAAAACTTTTTTATTTCTAAAGATATTTTTATGAAAATTCATACTATTCAATCAAATTGACTGCCAAACTACGTTCCTAAATTTAGTGGAAACCGGCCTACTATTTCATATACCTCTCATAGGAACAATGAAATCGGAACAAGTTTCACTAATAATTTCAAAGTGGCGAATCCACGATAAGTGCTTCGCGTGAAGGGTAACGTACCTTGTACCTTGTATTCGGATATATGCAATTGGCTTCCAGAAAATATCTGATATCGTGGTAGCTCAGTCCGTTGAGGAATCATGCTTACGCTTCATCTACCGGTTAGCCACAGGTTCGAATCTCGTCATGGCCATAGCTGTTGTGTTGTGACAAAAAAAAACCACGAGGGAGTATTGTAGTAAATGCTCTGTATGCCCTACTAAAGGCTCCAATATTTTCACTCAGTTCATATATAATCATGATATTTACTATCTATAAAACTCAAGTATAAAATATATTTATCATTTTGATAAGTTCATTTATAAATTACGACGATAAACTGTGAACATAAACGATAAAAATTTTTGGATGAATATACATATACGGATATATATGTATGTTTCGGGTTTGAATCCCGTCCACGACGACGTTCATGGCCATGGATGTGCAGGAGGTGCATGCTGGCAACTGCATTTTCCGAAACCAGTTTATGCCGAGAAACGTCAACTGGGCCACATGGAACAGTTGACGCGCTATGCCCCACAAGGGGTTAGGGCAATTGAGAGAGAGAGACAGAGAGAGATGTGTATATATTTATACCATTCACGGATGTGATAGGGCATATTAACTTTATCATAAAGTTTGCAACGCATGGAAGGAAGCATCTCCGACCATAAAAACTATATATATTCTTGGTCAGTATGATGAGACGAGTCGATTAAGCTTTGTCCGTCTGTCTGTCTGTCCGTCTGTCTGTCTGTCCGTGTGGTTCTATGCAAACTAATCCCTCAGTTTTAAAGCTATCGAGCTGAAATTTTGTACAAAGTCTTCTTTCTTTTGCACGCTGAAAATATGTCGGAACCAACGGAATCGGACCACTACGTCATATAGCTACCATAGGAACGACCGGTCCAAAAATTCGTCTTCATGAGACAAACTTTTTTATTTCTAAAAATATCTTTCTAAAAATATATTTCATTTGGTTGAAATCGGAATACTCTATTATATAGCTGTCATAGGAATAACCGTTCCAAAAGCAAGTTTTTGGTAGAAAAACTTTTTTTTTCCGAAGATATCTTTACCAAATTTCACAGTACTCAATCATATTGACTTCGAAACCAAGTTCCCAAATTTGATCGAAATCGGCTCACTATTTCATATACCTCTCATAGGAACAGTGAAATCGGAAGAAGTTTTACTACTAATTTCAAAGTGGCAAATGCACCATAAGTCATAACGGGTACTACGTCATATAGCTACCATACGAACGACCGGTCCAAAAATTCGTCTTTGTGAGAAATTTTTTTTTTTATTTTTAATATACAGGCTGTCCCATTCATGATGGTAAATATTTAAATGGTAGATGGTATGGCTCATTTGTATAAAATTAATATACGACATGTACCCTCTATCTTTAACCGTTACAGAGTTGTAGCATTTAAAAAAAAACTGTCCAAACCCTTGACCTGTTCAACAAATTCTAAATTTTCTAAGCCCCCAATTATTCGATCCAAGATTTAATATAACTTTCTGAAACTAAATAAAATTTCATATAAATAAACTTTTTACCGGTTAAAAAAAACACCGTTATTTCAAAGATAAAACCGTTCAAACTTTGAAAAAATTGTGAAATCTATTTTTCATCAAAAATCCAAATGATTATTTCGTAACGGTACTTTGAACTGACAAATCTGCAAAGTTGACAAAAGTTGCCCCATTATGCTATGTTTCGATGGGCGTATAAATATTAAGGACTTAAATTTGAAAATTTGCGAATGTGACGTTTTAAAGGTAAAAAACGCGATTTTCAAGTAAAACACATTTACGCTATTTTCAAAACAATTTTACTTATGTTATATTTTTTAGTTAACAAAATAACAGAAAAGAAGCAAAACTAATGACAAAGGAATTCAAATCACATCCAAAGTGAAAACTACAAATATTGTTCGAAATGTCCTCCTTCGTGTTGGATACAAGCTTGATATGTTTTGACAACTGATGCGACAGCCCGGAGAACTTCTTCCCTCTTTTCTTTCAAATCGCCGCATGCCGTTTCAATTTTCCGAATTGTTCGTTATAAACCTCATTTCTCAAACTTCCCCAAACATAAAAGTCAAGAGGAGTTAAATCAGGACTTCTAGCAGGCCATGCAATAGGCCCATATCGTCCGATCCACTTTTCGCGTAATTCGTTATGAAGAAACTCCATGATAACTCTTCCGTTATGGGCAGGATATCCGTCCATCTGCCACCTAATTTCAGGTCGTTCTGCAATCGGAATACCATCGAGCAAATTCGGGCCGACATCAGTCTCCAACACGTTATGAAACGCGGATGAATTCAGTCGTTTAGGAAGAATTATGGGTTCGGAAAGGTAGTCCCGAGAACACCTATCCAAACATTCACCCTTAATTCATGCTGGTATCTAGAAGTTCGAGTTGCGTGGGGGTTCTGATGAGCCCAGACATGCGTATTCTGCGAATTAAACACGCAACTCTGTGTAAATGTTGCTTCATCCGTCCATAACACTTTCCGCGGAAAATGCCGATCTGTTGCAGTTTTATCCAAAAACCACCTATAGAAGGTCGTCCTCCTGTCAAAGTCTGCAGGTGATAGATCCTGAACTTGTGCTAAGTGATACGGATACTGTTCGTCGACGTGGAGTGTCCGCTGAACCGCCATACGCGGGACATTCAGTTGAAGTCCAGCCCTTCGCGTGCTCGAACCGGGGTTCGCATCAAAGTGCCTAAGGATCTCGTCTTGATTCCATATCGAGCGTTCGCTTTGATCGTTGGTGTTGTGGTTAGGCGTTTTTCCCGTTTCTCTTAAAATTTGAAACGTTCTAGTAAACGTTCTACTGTCCGGAAGTTGTCTATGTGGGAAGCGTCTACTGTACTCTCGAACTGCCTCGCATCCGTTCCCTCCATTAACGCCATATACAAACACCATATCGGCGTATTCACCATCAGTATATGCCCTTTGCATATCTACTAATCGGGAACAACCAACCAAAGGACGAAGTTATAATATTATAGCATTAATTTCAATATTAATATTATTACCTGGTATAATATTTGTACAATAACAACATATTAATTATGTAATAATAACTGACTTTATGTACAACAATTGAAACTGGCGGGTCGAAGAACTTGCGAGTAAATACAAGCATGATTTAGAAATAACAAGCATTTACGTTTAAAATAACCGTTGCCTTAGCAAGTACGTTATGATGTATTTTTGGCCAGCCAATGTAAAGTTTTTTGCTACATTAATTTGGCACTGTTAGTACATACTCGTACTTGTTCAAATCATGTGATTTGCTGTACATGAAAATCGCGTTTTTTTACCTTTAAAACGTCACATTCGCAAATTTTCAAATCTAAGTCCTTAATATTTATACGCCTATCGAAACATAACATAATGGGGCAACTTTTGTCAACTTTGCAGATTTGTCAGTTCAAAGTACCGTTACGAAATAATCATTTGGATTTTTGATGAAAAATAGATTTCACAATTTTTTCAAAGTTTGAACGGTTGTATCTTTGAAATAATGGTGATTATTTTAACCGGTAAAAAGTTTATTTATATGAAATTTTACGTAGTTTCAGAAAGTAAGATCAAATCTTAGATCGAATAATTGGGGGCTTAGAAAATTTAGAAGGAGAGTTTAGAGGGTTTGGACAGTTTTTTTTTTAAATGCTATAACTCTGTAACGGTTAAAGATAGAGGGTTCATATTGCACATTAATTTTCTGCAAATGAGCCATACCATCTACCATTTAAATATTTACCATCATGAATGGGACAGCCTGTATATATAGATATCTGTTTCAAATTCCACACTAATCAATAGTATTTTTAGTCAAATCACATTCCTGAATTTGTTTGAAATTGGACTACTTTATCGTATAGCTGTCATAGAAACGACCGTTCTAAATGCAAGTTTTTGTCAGAAATTTTTTTTAATTTCTGAAGAGATATTTACCAAATTTCATATTATTCAATCATATTGACTGCCAAATCATGTTCCTAAATTTGGTTGAAATCGGCGCACTATTTCATATACCCCTCATAGGAACAGTGAAATCGGAACAAGTTTTACTACTAATTTCAACGTGACAAATGCACCATAAGGCACAACGAAGGTATACCTAATAGCCTTTGACTAGCTTCTTTTTTTTATATATTTTCCGGCTCCTTCTTTTGTATTTGTCAATGGATATGAGGAGGGGTCTGACATGTTGATTCCAAGGTGATTATACCGACGGTTTTGTTCGATCGATTGGTGTTGGAGTGTAGACGGAGGGGTCAGGATGTCCTACAACATTCTTCCGCTCTGGCTGGTATTCGATGTATTCTTGGATAGTTCTGCTAAGCTTTTCGAAAATCTTATTAATTTCCTCCTATGATCCAGGTTTAATTGTCACCCAAACCGGTTGAGTATTGGAGCGATGTCTGCAGGATTGCCATGTGATGGATCGTGGTCGCAAGTTTGGGAACAGGAGAGAGACGATTAAGGGCCGGGTGTACAATTCATAGTTTAAACAGAGAATTAGTTAAACGTAGTTTAAACTTGAATCTCCGTTTACCCAACGATTCGTGTTTAGCCTGTTGCACAATACATTCTAACGAACGTTTAGCTAAACAGCCGTTTAACCAATTGATGGTGATTAAACGGCAGTTTAACAAAGTTTGAGAACCACGACAAACCAAAGGACAATTTAATTGTGTGTGTGATTTTTCCTTGTTTTCGATGTTGTAATGCTTCATTTCCACATGAACGTATTCGGACGCATTTAGAAAAAAGCAATAGCAACAAACACGACGCGCCCTCGAAAGACAGCACGCATGCCGTTATTGTTGTTATTGTATTTTCTTAAATGCGCCCGAATATGATCATGTGGAAACGAAGCATTACGTAATATAAAATATATACTAAATATGAATGGGTGAATGGCTAGCGTATTTGCCAGCAAATGACTGCTATCGAAGCCAATTGAAACAAAAGGATAAAAGCGCACAGCGTTCACAGGTTCCAGGTTCAAACCAGCGCGGTACCCATTTACATTGGGGTGTATATGGGAGCACTTAAATCAGACGGCGAAGCCGCGAAATTGCAGAAATACACTTTTGCATCGCAGCCGGTATGCCGCATACAGGTGTTTGTGTTTCTGAGAGTTTTTTAGTGAGAACTAAAACACTTCACTTCCGTCGTAAAACGACAGAATGGCACGACGACAGAATGACAATTGGCTAATCCATTGATTAAACGGCCACCGACGACTGTTTAACTTTAAACGGCGTTTACATTTAATCGATAGATTTAAACAGTGGTTTAGCTATTGTACATCAGACCTAATCGGAGTCAGTTGGTTAAACGGTAGTTTAAGGAACAGATGCCGTTTAAACGACGATTGTACACCCGGCCCTTAGAAAGGAACGGGAAGTTTGTTTTTGACTAGGGAACAAGCCACGCTGATTTTTTAGACATTTACTGCCGAAATATTACGCATTTAAAATTGTTCTGTTCTTTTACAATTTATTTCCTTAGACGCTTCGCGTGAGGGGTATCATACCTTCATTTCGATTTACTGTGTGCATTTACCTCTTTGAAATTAGTTGTAAAACTTGTTCCGATTTCACTGTTCCTATGAGAGGTATATAAAATAGTTTTTCTAACATAAACCTGTTTTTGCAACGGTCGTTCCTATAACAGCTATACGATAGTGTAGTCCAATTTCAATTAAATTGGAACATGTGCTTTGGCGGCAGATGCTCTTGAACAATATGAAATTTGAAAAAGATGGCTTCAGAAATAAAAAAGTTTTTTTTTTTCACAAAGACGGATTTTGGTGTCAGTTTTCGACAAATTAACGGTACTATCTAGCATTAAGATATTTACCATCTGAAGAGGGCACCCTGTAGAGTATATTCGAAAGCCGGAAATTTGATTGGGTTCGCCCCAATTTTGAATTATTAAGTTTTAATCAGGACTTACGTAATTATGGGATCAATGCCAAACAGAATTTATGAACTAATTGAGAAACTGTGAGAGGTGATACATTAAAATATTCAAAATAGGATAACACTTTCCTCTTGAATTTTTTTAAATTTCTTTATCGTGGAATTAATTTGCGAATTTATAGATTGTATGATAATAAAACTTTCTTGAAACAATTAACAAATGTCTTAAGATTACAATGCTTCTTTGTCTTTTTCAGCCATTTGTATGATAATCGGCTGTGTGGCATTTCCTTTCGGTTGGAATTCGGACGAATTCCGGAAGATATGTGGCCCGGAGTCAAACCGATTCGAGTTAGGCCTATGTGGAGTTCGGTGGGCATACCCATTAGCCATAATCGGTAAGTAATTTTTGAAACAGGATATACAGCTGCAGCTATAACAATTAAACCGTTTGTCTGTATAAGTTGTGAGATTTTTTTTAGTGTTCTAGCTAGGATAGTTTTTTTTTTAAATTGTGTGTGTTTTAGTAAGGCGAGATACGCAATTAAAAAAAAAAATAATTAATTTTTGGCCTGTTGCAGCTAAAGGGTTAAGGGTTCAAAAAATTATTCCTTAATATTTTCGTTCGCTGGAAATTGCATGGAGAATCACGTGATGGTGCTCGTGTGCGGTAATTGCGAGACACCCTGGATACAGAGTGTCCCGCTTTGCATGGACAATATTGATAGAGTGAATAGTGAATTGCCGAACAAAATCAAAATTTGCCACTTTCCCCAATCATTTAATCCGAGACTTCACCTCACTTCCTGAAACTACATAAAATTTAATATTCCCGGTTGCGAAATTCACTGTTACTTTAGAGATACAACTGTCCAAACTTTAAACAAATTTCAAAACTAATTTTTCATCGAAAATTCAAGTGAATATTTTACAACGGTACTTTGAACTGATAAATCTGCAAATTTAACAAAAGTTATCCTAATGTGGTGGCTTTCTAATGGTATATTTCTTTGATACATTTGAAATTTTCTAATAATACGCATTAAAGAAAAAGAAAAACCTGGTCTGGAGATGAAACAAATTTACTCCAACTTTCACCGAAACGTAATGGGTATCGGAATCACGTGGTATTGCTATGAACCCAAACGGTCTATGCGGAACCGCTTGGCTGCCACGCAACCTAACCTAACCTGCTTCAACTTTGACTTAACCTGTAGTCCACGCTACGAACTCAAAATAGAAAAAAATCGTGCAGTTTTGAAATTTGAATAAACATATGCTCCAAAATGTAGGATAAAGGGTGTTAAAGGTAATTTTGCAGTTTTTGTTGAATATTTCCGTTTTTAGGATTTTGTAAAAAAACAAAACCCTTATGAAATCGGTCATGCGTCCGTCTGTCTGTCTGTCCATGAAATATCTCACGAACCGCCGAAGCTACATGCATGAAATTTGGTGGAAATATGTAGAAGTACTATAATTCTATGGAAAAGCGATGCGTCGTAATAGGTCATTTTTAAGGGGAGGTGCGAGGGAAATGAAGGTCGACATTTTTTTTTCATTTGGTATAGGCAAGTGGGGTGTCGTAAGAAAAGTACCGTTGAGTACATTCCATTTCAAGAATTATAAATTTGAAGAAAGGAGAAAAGAGGGAGACGGGAAAATATGTGATCCGAGTTTGCCCCCCCCCCCCCCTCTTTGCATTTCGACACCGTTATACTTAGAAATATGCAAATTTATAAAAAAAGCGGCGTTTCACTAGCATAGAAAACTAGAAATAATGAAATTTTGAAATCTCATCGAAAAAGGTTAATAACAGTGCATTTACAATATATAGTTGCAGTTAGCACACCCTTGTACCCCGCAAGCACACCCGAGGTCAAAAATATTGATGGCCAAAGATAACCAACATCATAGGTAATAATATTTCCAAGTTCGATTCCAATCATGTAATATTTAATAATAGTAAAATACATTGATTTAAAGTTAGGCATTTTGACACTAGCCATACAAAAAATACTCATACGGGCCTCATGCATAGGTGCGAGTACTACTTGCATGTTTTTCGTAGTGCGAATTGCAGTTATTTAACGAACCAATTTTTGAAGGGTAAAGATTGGTTGGGGCGGTGTTTCAAACAATAATTATTCATACAATTTCTGTGTTTTAGGGTTTTGTGTTTTAAATCTAACAAAATCGGACAAATGTCTGCTTGTCCGTCTTTCCATAGAATATCTCACGAACGGCTGCAGCTATTCACATCAAATTCGATGGGAATATGTCGAAATGCTATAATTCGCTGCACAAATCGTTATGTTGTCATTGGCCAATTTGAGGGGGGGGGGGGGGGGGGGGTCCACATATATGCGAAATTAAGGTAATTTTTTTAGCCACTGGTATAGGCAAGTGATGTGTCGTAAAAAAGGTAATGTTGAGTACATTTAATTTTTGGCATTTTCTTGAAATTTGTAGAAAGGGGAACAGAAAATGAGGAGAAAATATTAGATCGTAATTTGCCCCAGCCCCCTTGCATTTCGACGCCGTTACCCTTAGGAATATGATAACTTACAGGAAGGTGGATTCCAAATAGCTTAGAAAATGGAAAATAATGGGTTTTGAATATCTTCTCTAAATAGGTTGATAGTAATTTATTATTATAGTTACAGTTAGCACACCTCTGCATCCCTCCAACGATAACCAACACCATAGACAATAATATGCGCAAGTGTCGTTACGATCCCGTGATATTTAATAATAATACATTCATTTAAATTTGGGCATTATGACCCTATCCATACAAAAAATGCACCTATCGGTCTCGTATATAGGTGCGAGTATTACATACTTGCAGATTGTTTTTCGTAGAGCGAATTGTAGTTGAACCATTTCTGTAAGGGTTACTCGCTGACTCAATTATTATACCCTAAACTTATAGTACGAGTATAGGGTATATTGTTTTTGTCACGACGAAAATATGTAACATCTTAAAGAAGGCTCCGGAGGTATAGCATTGTATATATATATAAATGATCAGAATCACCTCCTGATTCGATTTAGCCATGTCTGTCTGTCCGTCTGTCTGTCTGTCCGTCTGTCTGTCTGTCCGTTCGCACGATAACTTTCGATAGAATGAAGCTAGAGACTTGAAATTTTGGCCAAATGTTGGAAGTATGATCTAGTTGGACGGTATTGAAAATGGGCATGATCAGGCCAAGAGAACGCCCACCTCCCCTATATATGTAAAACAATTAAATGTATCTATAACTCCCGATTAAATAAAGATGAAAAGCTCTAGCTTTGGCAGATTGCTCGTGAAGATAATTTTTTACTCTCCTGAAAAAATAAAATTGATCAATTGAAAACTAACGGTAATTTTCTTACAAAGAGCCCCGTACTACCCTACTTTTCGGGTTTTTTGCCTATAACTCTTGAACCAATTGACGTTCTCACCTGATTTTCGGCATGTAACCCTGGAGTGAGAAGCTGCTTGAGATCTAGTAAGTTGGGCATAATCAGATCAAAGGAACGCCTACCCCCCCCCCCCCCCCCCTACAAAATTTCAAAAAATTAAATATTCTTTTAAATACGATAACTTTCGATAGAGTGACACTAACAAGTTGAAAATTTGTTAGAATATTATTAGTAAGATCTACTTGGTTGGTATTGAAAATGGGTTAGATCCGACCTAAGGAACCCCTACCTCCCCTAGAAATGAAACATAAAATAAGCGATAACTTATGACAAAATAATGCTAGTGGCTTAAAATTTTGGTCAAATGTTTGTAATAGGATCCAGTTGGCTAATTGAAAATACGTAAAATCCGACCAGCGAAACCCGTACTTCCCCTACAAATGAAACTTCAAATAAGCGATAACTTTCGATAGAGTGAAGCCAGAGACTTGAAATTTTGTTTAAATGTTTGTAGCATGATCTTATTTGTTGGTGGCAATGATGAGCAAGATCCAACCCAAGGAACCCCTACCTCCCCTACAAGTGAGACTTCAAATAAGCAAAAACTTTCGATAGAATGAAGCTAGCGACTTGAAAAATTCGACAAATATTTGTAGAATGGGTTAGTTAATTGATTTTGATAATGGTCATGATCCTCCTGAATGATTGCCAACCTCCCCTATAAACTGGCCATATAGGAAACTCACTTTTAATGCATATGGTCGTTACCAATTGGTACTTTTGGTATCACCACTAGGTCTGCACAAGTCTAGGCCCGGAGTCCGAAGCGAAGCTTCGGCCTGGTTATACCCTAGACTTTTAGTATAGGGTATATTGTTTTTGTCACGACGGAAATATGTAACACCTTAAAGGAGGCCCCGGAGGTATAGCAATGTAGATATATAAATGATCAGGATCACCTCCTGATTCGATTCAGCCATGTCTGTCTGTCTGTCTGTCCGTCTGTCTGTCTGTCTGTCCGTTCGCACGATAACTTTCGATAGAATAAAGCTAGAGACTTGCAATTTTGGTAAAATGTTGGAACTATAATCTACTTGGTTGGTATTGAAAATGGGCATGATCAGGCCAAGAGAACGCCTACCTCCCCTATATATGTAAAATAATTAAATGTATCTATAACTCCCGATTAAATAAACATGAAAAGCTCTAGCTTTGGCAGATTGCTGGTGAGGATAATCTTTTACTTCCATAAAAAAATTAAATCGATCAGCTGAAAACTAACGGTAATTTTCTTACAAAGAGCCCCGTACTACCCTACTTTTCGGGTTTTTTGTCTATAACTCTTGAACCAATTGACGTAGACACCTGATTTTTGGCATGTAACCCTGGAGTAAGAAGATGCTTAAGTTCTAGTAAGTTGGGCATAATCAGATTAAGGGAACGCCTACCTCCCCTACAAATTTCAAAAAATTAAGTATTCTTTTAATTACGATAACTTTCGACAAAATGACACTAGCGAGTTGAAAATTTGACAAAATGTTGTTAGTAGGATCTTCTTGGTTGGTATTGAAAATGGGTAAGATCCGACCCAAGCAACCCCTACCTCCCCTACAAATGCAACTTCAATAAGCGATAACTTTTGACAGAATCAAGCCAGCGACTTGAAGTTTTGGTCAAATGTTTGAAGTGAGATCGGGTTAGTTGGTATTTAAGATGGGTTAGATCAAACCTAAGGAACCCCTACCTCCCCTACAAATTAAACATCAAATAAGCGATAACTTTCGATGGAGTGAAGCTAGAGACTTGCAATTTTGTATAAATGTTTGTAGCATGATTTTATTTGTTTGTAGCAATGATGAGCAAGATCCGACCCAAGGAACCCCTACCTCCTCTACAAGTGAGACTTCAAATAAGCAATAACTTTCGATAGAATTAAGCTAGCGACTTGAAAAATTTGACAAATATTTGTAGAATGGGTTAGTTAATTGATTTTGATAATGGTCAAGATCCTACTGAATCATTGCCAACCTCCCCTATAAACTGGCCGTATAGGAAACTCACTTTTAATGCATATGGTCGTTACCAATTGGTACTTTTGGTATCACCACTAGGTCTGTACAAGTCTAGGGTATATACGCTTCGGACTCCTTGTTTTTATTTTTTTTTTATGCAAGTTTGCAATTTGTAATGTCGTCTTAACATGAATGGGTAAACATTTCGAAGAGTAGGGCAGTTTATCTCGTATACATACATATCTATCTACAGTACAGCTTCTCGTATTAAAACTACGTATATTACAATACTTTGAAAGGTGATAAATGGAGTCTTTTTTTATGGATTAGCTTGTAAGATACTTTATCAGGGTTAAGACATTTTAATTATGGTGTTTTTATCCATCTGAGTGGTACCAAGAAGATCAGGGAGCCAATATTTACATGACAAAATAAGGGCTTGCTACAAAACCCTCTAATTGCGGGCGTAGCCCTCTATTTTCCGGTTTCATTTAGTAGAGACATCGATGCAATAACAGGAAGAAAATCGTGCAATTTTGAAATTTTGTAAAATTAATAAAGGCGGTCTCCTAAATATAGGTATATGCTCCATAGTCTCCGTTGATAGGGGGTCCGGAAGTGTAGGGTAGAGGGGGTAAAAAGTCCTTTTATCCACTTTTCCTTGGTTTGGTTACCATTGTATGGTGTGATGTATGATATATTATATTATTTCGAAGGAAATTTTATCCTCTTTAGTTCGCCTTCAAAACTTTTTCTATATCTCATAGTTTTCGAAATATTCAAGGAAAACTGGCAAAAAGGACCTTTGATCCTTTTCCCCTACACTTGCGAACCCGCTATCAACGGGGAATTAGCAGCATATATTCAGGAGACTGCGTTTATTAATATTCCAAAATTTAAAGAATAAAAAAATACTCGGCAAGCTTTTTGGTGATAATCACAAAAAGGGGCGATAACTCCATAAAGGTTAAATAAAAAGCAATTCTTTTGATACCTTTTTCCACAAACAAACTGTAATATCCACCCTATCAGTATTGTCGTCCCAACGCGGGAGACCCTGTATATTTGGTTTCCCGATTCCAACATTTGGTCGATATCATAAAAATCTTTATCGCCATGTTTTATACATACACTCCGCGAGAAATGCTTAGCTTTACCGATGTTTCGTCCCAAGAAATGGTCAACTAGAGACTATATGCATTCCTAATAAAATTTAAGTAGTTTAAATCCGCTGAGAAAATTTTGTTGAAATTATAGCAGTTGATTTGGTTTAAACAGTCACCATGTTAGTACGAAAATTGCGGTTCCTGAACGTTTTGCGACGACTACATATATGTGATATTTCCGTTGAAAAATATTCCAGCCTACCAAAGTGAGCAAATAATTAATGTTATTAAGTGTGTATTTCCGCCATTTTTATTTTTGATTTAAAACATTTTGCTTGGTAAAGAATTATACGAATCAAACCAAAATTCTTTGACAAGCAGTTGCTGAACAGTAGTGTAACCTAGATAGATAGACTAGGGAGGTGGGCAGTGGGTCGTATTGGAACCATAAGCACTGCGACCATGAGGTCTATTGTGCTATTTCCCTTTCTATCGAGAAGCAGGCTAAATCAAAAGATTCAGCCGACTCTTCTTGATAAATAAACTGATCTGACAAGATTTTATAGAAGAGATGTCCTCGGCCAAGCGAAATGTTGTGCCGAAGCATTAGGTACGTCTTTGAGCAATCCTTTCGCACTCGCAAAGGATGTGCTGTGAGGTTTCATCATCGGCCTCGCAAAAGCAGCAGCTAGCATCTGATACAATATGCATGATTTTAAGGTGACCCCTCACACGCGAGTGTCCCGTTAAAATTCCACAAATTATTCGCACCCTGTTCTTGCTCAACCGCAGCAATTCCAAGGTACGAACGCATGAGTGACTGTAAATAAACAGCTTGGCCTGCATTAGGCTTGGGAGGGCCTCCCATTGGCATGAAGCACCTGTGCTCTCCTAGTCTCTTATGTGGTTTCTGCAGTAGAAGAGTGATATCCCGAAACACGGTTCTGGGCCACAGATGGGAACGGCGGAGGCTCCGTTTGATAGCCTATCTGCCAGCTCATTGCCTTCGATGCCCGAATGACCAGGGACACAGTAAAGTGTGAGTTTGTTCGTTGAACCCACAATATAGAGGACTTCTTGACAAGCCAGTACCAGCTGAGAATTGATAACGAAATTAGTAAGCGCTTTGATAGCTGCCTGACTGTGGGCGAATATTGCTCTGTCCCTGTTAAAATAGCCGGCGGTTTGGCATAGTCTATCACAAACTTCGATGGCGTATATTTCCGCTTGGAATACGGACGCCATTTTACCCATTGGAATGGAGGCTCTGTGCTCAGGACTGACAATGCCTGCGCCGTTACCCTCTTCCGGTGTGACGATCGCTTTGTAGATCCACAAAACTATGTAGGGCTTACTCAATTGCCCTAACCCCTTGTGGGGCATAGCGTGTCAACTGTTCCATGTGGCTCAGTTGACGTTTCGTTGGCATAAATTGCAGTTGCTAGCATGCACCTCCTGCATATCCATGGCCACGAACGTCGTCGTGGAAGGGATTCAAACCCGAAACACCGGTAGTCAGATATGAGACTGATGCCTCAACGCACTGCGGTACCGGTTGCCGCATGTTTTGCCGACATATTGTCTGCAGATCGACTGAGCTTTAATTGCCATATCGGAAGTTACTTTAAGGTGTTCTGCCCAGGATAACTTAGTGTCAAGGATAACACCCAAATATTTGAAGTTTGACATCAGTTTTATAGGAGAGTTATATATGAGCGGACACCTAAGTGTTCTGAGTTTCATTTTCTTAGTGAATTGCACTATGGCAGCTTCCTTAGGATTTACACGTAGGCCGTTGTTATCGCACCATTCTTGAACTACACGTAGCGCACCTTGAATGATATCGGGCAGGACTTCCTCATTTGCCCCTGACCATGATTACCAAGTCGTTCGCGTAATCTTGTGTGGAAAACTTCATGGAGGATAGTTTCCACACCTCAAACTGCAACTACGATGGACCATAGGAGGGTAGATAATACTGCGCCCTGCGGGCATCCACGCATGACGTTTGCTGAGAGGGTACAGTTTCCTATCGTAGTGATGACCTTTCTAGAGGACAGCATACATTTCACCCAGACTGCGGTGGTGAGATCGGCTCCTTTTGCTCGAAGGGCACTTTCAATGGATTCGAAGAAGGTATTGTCAAATGCACCTTCGATATCAAGAAATGCACACAATGCCGTTTCGTTGGCTGACACAGACACTTCAATTTCGACAACGAGGTTGTGGGGAGCCGTTTCAGTTAATTTACCGGGTTGATAGGCAAACTGTATGGGGTTAAGTGAGTTATTCACAAGGAGCGATGTCCTGATGTGAGCATCGAGGATCTTCTCCATGCTCTTCAGCATGAATGATGTCAGGCTGATAGGATTTAGGATCATCTATGGGTCTGCTGCCCAATTTTGGAATGAAGACCACCCTCACTGATATCCATTCATTGGGAATGTGACCCATTGCGAAGCTAAAAATGTTAACCAGTTGTGGAATAAGTTCTTCCTGTCCTTTTTGTAAAAGGGCTGGAAAATTCCAACAGTAGGTGTCAAATATTTCAATCGCCCATTTCACTTTGTCGTGAGTGAATATTCTCCTAGCTGCTACCCAGTCTGAACGACTTGCTTAGTACAATAGGACATGTCTTGGTAGCCCGGGTCATATTCATCACCTGCGATAATACTGCACCCAGGGAAGTGTGTGGCCAAAAGGAGCTTTCCCGTACTCCCGGTGTCTTGCGTTGTGCTGCCGTCCGGTTTTTTGAGTGTGCTGACTAAGTTAGGGCTTTTTTTGCCAAGACCCGGTGTAGTCTATCAGCTTTGCTGGTGTTGTTGACATTCACGCAAAAAGTCATCCAGCTGCGACGTTTTGCATCCCTAACCGTCTTACTGTATTCTGTAAGATTGGAGCGGTAAAAACCCCACTCTCCAGTGCGCTTGGCCCTGTTGAACAGCTTTCTAGCCCTTTTTCTCAGGCGGTAGAGTTCTGGGCTCCACCACGGAACACCCCTGTTGTCCTTAAAGGGAGAAAGAACAAATTTTTTCGTACGCTTCCAAAATGGCTCTGGTTCTGTTCGTGGTTAGTCTGTCAAGACTCGGCCGCTCAGAAGCTGTCGTCCGAGACATGCCGGATAATGTTAATAATGATAACCTAGCTAATAGAAACATCAGAAAAACGTACAGATTAGTAAACACGATTAAGAATGGCTATCAACCAAACAACCAGCCTCTGTAAGGGCAAGGATGGAAACATCATCGGCGACACCGATAGCATCAACAAACGATGGACGTCCTATTTCGAAGAGCTTCTTAATTCTGCATCCCATGTCCCCATACAAGAAGCCCCTATCGTTGACGACAACCCCCGACAGTACAAGAAGTTGATTTCGCCTTGCAGTCACTCAAACCGAATAAAGCACCGGGTGCAGACGAGATTCCAGCTGAACTGCTAAAATCTGATGGAACTGGTTTATTAAATGCATTACATCAACTACTTCTGCGGATCTAGGAGGATGAGGTGATCCCAGAATAAAATAGAGTAAAGCCGTACGCTGAATGAATGGAACTAGAACATTTACCAAAATACTCAGTGGCGGATCTAGAAATCGAGTTCGGAGGGGGCCCGACTGATTTGTTTCTTACCTGGAGAGCTAAGAGTATGTCCACATTTATTAAACTTTCGGCATTCAAAAAGACATGCGTATACTGAATCCTAATCATTTAACTAAGCTGAACTTCTTATAAAACGATGGAGTTTCCCACTGTCAACATAAGCTTAGTCATCCAATTGTATCAGAAAGCGGGATTCAGGAAATGTCTTCGCCAGAGTATGACAGGTGCAGATTAGAAAAAACGTGCCTCCTTTTCCTCATCATCGCTACTTCTGCACCAGTCATTGCAGGGGATGCGAGGCCTAATAACTTGCTCCTTGGCTTTGATGCGTTGCCTTTTTTTAGCGACAATAGTTGCCAGCGATTGTTGTATAAATGATCCGATAAAGTTGTGCGTCATCGCTTTTTGTACCCTGCCTGGCGAACTGGTTTGCTCTGTAGTTAACAGTGAAACTAATGTGACCCAGAATCACATTAATAATTGCTACCAAAAACCCCATAACTTTGGCCTGGAAAACATTGCAGTATTCAGAGAGATTGAAAAATAAATTTAAGTTCACTTCATCACAGAAAACTCTGACCTCTAATCCTTCAATTGACTTGGAGCCATCTGCATGACTTTCTAATGAGTTAAACAACAGAAGCGCATTGTCTTTCCACTGACAGCGTGATATTGTCAGAGTGACAAAATGCATGTCAAGCGCATATTTGGTCAGTTGTTATCGGAATATTTGTATTGTTCAGAATATCGGCGTATCCAAAACCTTAAGTAAGCCACTGACCGTATCAACGTATTTGCGGCCGTCTTTCATCAAAAATTTCAAGAAGTAGCGGGTCAAATCAGAAGAAGTAGTCGCTCTAAGAGCGCTACAAAAAGCAACGCAAGTCAACTTTTGCATCTTTCTCAGGAAGCCGGGGTTAGCTTCTGTAGCAGTCCACCAAAAAAACCATAAGTAAAACAGCTGCATGGAAATTTAGCCTTATCAGCAAGAACTGGGCTCGTCCCATGCAGCAGAGGAGGTTCGATTGAAATTGTTCAGATTAACCTCTATGCCATAGTTATTAGTCTAAATGGTTTGTTGTGAGAGGGCATTCTGCAATACCTCACTAAGAACACCATGAAATTTACTAGTAACGGCAATAGCAATGTTATATGCGTAAGCACACACTTCCTGCTGCCCGACACTTTCGGGTTTCATAGCAGTAGGCAGTCTATTCACAACTGTAGTCCGCATGGCGCAACGGTTAGCACGTTCGTATTTTATGTATTCAGCCCCGGCTCGATTCCTATTGAATGCGGTAGTCTTCGATAAAAAAGGAGATTTACGTGTCGGACTATGAGCCCACTCAGCTGTTAAATGAGTATCCTTATTTGGGGTAAATAACTCGGTTGAGCGTGTTGCTGATCACACACCTCTACACAAAAACACACCGTCACGATATAGTAAATGATATGATGCTAATTATGCTAACTCATCTCGAGGCCTTGGTCAAAAATTGAGAAGGGGGTCAACACTAGCGCCATGAGCTTCATAAAGCAAAATCGAAGAAGAACGCTTAGCGCAAAGGAATCCACAATTTTCGGGTATGTTTTGCATTCGCTGTATTTTTTATAAATAATTTTCGAGTATTTCTTCGAATATTCGAAGACCAAGCTCTATACACTAAACATTTTGGAGGGGGCCCGGGCCCCAATGGTCCCTCTCTGGATCCGCCACTGAAAATACTCGTTTATCCAAACAATACCACTAAAAATTATCTACCACTGAAATAATACTATATACAAGTTGTAGTATTTATGAACCAAAGTAATACTGAGCCTAAGCATTTATCGCGGAGTGTATGTGCATTGAATTAAGCAAGCACTGTGGCCTTTCGCTATTTCGATCATGTCTTTGAATCAGTTCCTTTGCATTAAAAAAATGTGTATACTTGCTTCGTTAAGCATGTATGACCTTTGTCTACGAAATGCTACCGTGCTGGTGCTACATTCACCGAATAATTTCCAATTTCTTTCCAGGCTGCATCGATGGTTTGATTCTGGCCACGCTCGCTTTCATTTTGGCTACAAGACACGTCCGGTTGCAGCCTGAACCAATGTACCAGAGCTCAATGTACAAAGGTAAATCCAAGGTTTTCTTCTTTTCAGTTTTTTTCCTGGTAAATGAGTGAATGTCTTGTATTTCAGGTGAAGTGAACAACGCTTACATCACTGATGCCGTAAGTCTAGCTGGCTCGCGAAAATCACTGAATCTGCAGCCGGTTTTGCTTGTGTCGCCACCACATCACATGACGGCGGGTGACGACACTATCTCGCAATTTTCCAGCCGAACTCCAAACCCACGCTATAATCGACCCGACTATCACAACTCTATGCACCAGTTTCAACTGTGAAATCAAAAACAGATGGCGCAGTTGGCTCGTGTATGTGATAAGTGTCTTAGTTGAGATCCCGACCTTGTATGAATGATGCTAATGCTGATTTTAAATTCGTTTTATTTGTGTTTATTATAAGATGTTTGTAAATTATTTAGTAAATATACGTACATATAGAAAAATATTTAAAGAATAACCAGTATTTATTGAGAGGAGTTAGGGTGGCAAGCCTGAGGGCACCGAACTATGTATGGCCTCGTTTATGCCGCGGAACTATCCTTGAGTACTAACTAATTAGCTAACTCAAGACGATTTAAACATGTCGTATTAGCTAGTTTTAGTACTAATTTTAACCCCACTTGCAATGCAGAACTGGACTGAAAAATTGGGACTAGATGGTGTTGCTGTCTTCGCTAATGGTGTTGTTGGTGAAAATGCTATTTTATATGTGATGTAAATACCTCATTCTTTCCCGAAACTCTGCATTCATTTTATCCTTTGATTGTAGCGGTATCAACCCGTTTTTATTTGTAGGCTACTGCCCCTTGACATTTTCTAAACCAAAGTCACCGAAGTCACAAACCAACCACTAATTTCTTTCATATTTATTAAACAAAGGACAGAATGTGTATGCCAGCAACTTGCACTATCCGAAATCTTCTATATGCTAACGAAACGTCAACTATGCTTCGGATAACGACTGACTCAATGGTTACGACTTTTGGCTATCGTACAATGACAAAGATTGGATTCTGGAATGTGCTTACTCTCCTGGACAATTTATCAGAAGGTCCCCAGAACGCATTTCTTTAATTATAGAGTGAATTTCTGAGGTATAACTTAAACATCTTCGGAGTTAGTGAGATGGTGGTGGTGGTGGAACAGCGAAAAATTTATCTCTCCAACGGGTAGCACTGTAATGTTGTACTCCGGTAGAGCTACCGGTACTAGTCGTGAGTCAGGTGTGGGGCTCCGTTTAACCAGAGTCGCACGAAACTATGTCTTATCCTGGGATCCGGTCTCCGACCGAATCATGACCGCCAGGTTCCGGACCAAAATGAGAAACATCTCAATAATACAATATTATGTTCCAACTGAACCCGAGAGTGTCTTGGCGAAAGACTCTTTCTATGAAGAACTAAACGCCGTCCAGAGCAGAACACCTAAAGCTGACAATATAATGGTTATGAGAGATTTTAATGCATAAGTTGGCGCTGATAACTATGGGCTCAGATATATGATGGGGAGCCACGGTCTTGGTGATCGTAAAGACAACGGTGAAAGATTTGTAGAGTTCTGCAACTTTCACAGTCTATTCATCAGTGGTACTATGTCTGAGCGTAAGGACCACCACAAAATCAGTTGGTCCTCTGTTGATCGGTGCAGAACACAAAATCAGATCGACCACTTTATTCTTCTCCTTCTTCCTTGTCCTTTCATAGCACTCTGCGGCTTCGCGTTGCTCTGCCTGTGGTGTTGGCACTTCGCCCATTCTGGCGGTATAATCTCAGCTTCCCTCTCCAGGCAGCTCGGTCTTTGATCGTATCATCGCCAAGATTAACGCGTTGTTGTTGCTTTTTCATCTGACCGATCCACATGTGTTCTCGTCAGCCTCGGCGTTTGAGTCCAGCAAATGGAACATTCAGTGATAGTGCTTTCATGACAGAGTTCTCTGGCGGACGCCTTAGAACATGGCAATACCAATCCAAGCTTTTCAGTGATCGGTTGCTCAACAAACAAGCTGCCTTGGATGTTGGTACTTTTGATACGATCTTTTTTCGTCACACCGGCTGACATCCGTAGCATTTTCATCTCAGTCGCAGACATTCTACTTTCGTATGTCTTATACATAGTCCAGCATTCAGACGCATACATGAGTGCGGGATGTAAGACCGTTTTGTACAACTTGCCCTTAAGCTTTCGTGGCATCTTCTTGTCGCAGAAAACTCCAGAGTTTTCTCGCCACTTCATCCAACCGACACTGATGCGATGTTTGATGTCATCATCGCAGGTAGCTTCCTTGTTGACCATCGAGCCCAGGTATTTGAACTTTTTACAGGACTTTAGCTGGTCTCCCTTAATGTAGATATCTGGTATCGGTCTCTCTGGATCTGAGAAAGGACAGTAGAGATACTAAGTTTTTGGTATGCTGATCCTCCAGTATTTTACACCACTTATTAAGTGCAGCCTGCAAAGGAACGATGTCTTTGCTACCCAGGACAATGTCATCGGCGAAGAGAAGGGATATTTCCAGGCCATCAGAAATGATTGTTAGTAAATAGAGCATGATGATGTTGAAGAGCAAAAAGAACTCAATACACTGCCTTGGTGAACTCCGACTTTAACCGGAAATTCTTCAGACTCACCAGCTGTGCATCAAGCTTTAGTAGTTGTCCCATCATACATGTCTTGTATCATCTTAACATATGCCCCGGGGACCTTAAGTGCTCTTAGGGCCACCCATATCAGATCACGAGGTACTCTGTCGAAGGCTTTTTCCAAATCGATGAACACAAAGTGCAAATCCGTCCGTGCATCACGATGCTTTCCATTGTAACACGTATGGGCTGAATAGCATCGACTGTGAACCGACCCTCTACAAAGCCGCATTGATTGTCATCCAACCGTACAATCTCTTTCAATCGATTGCAGATAACCCGCTCGTAAGTCTTCAATGTGTGAGATGTTAACTTGATTGCCCTATAGTTGTTGAGCTTGCGTGAGTCACCCTTGTTCTTATAAAACGGGAGAAGGAAGCTTTTTTTGAAATCGTCAGGCATCGGTTGCCCTCTTTTAATTTTGTTGAAAAGAACAGTGAGCCATTTAAGCCCGACATGATTCATCTTCAACCAAAATTCCAAGGGTATTTTGTCCGGTCCGACTGCCTTTCCGCGTTTCATCTGCATCATTGCCTTCATTACCTCCTCCACTGAAAAATCAGCGATATCAGTGGTGTTTGGCTCCACAGTTTGAAAAGCTCCTCGGGGAAATTCTTCGTTCAGAAGTTCGTCCAAGTACTCACGCATTCTGCTACAGATTGCAGTATCTTCAACCAGTAGCACTCCTTGTGAGTCTTCAACGTACTTTGGCGCCTGAATCTCTCGAGCGTTTCTTCTCCTTTGGGCTGCGACCTTACAAATCCTGGCATTGTCTTTAGGTTTCTCTTGCAATGACGATCTCTTATCCGCCGTCAGATCTTCTAGTTCCTGATAGAACTTCTCGGCTGCAATCGTCTTTGCTTGAGCCACCTTTCGCTTTCCTTCCTTCCGGCATTTATCATATTTCTCCCGAAGTTGAACCTTCTCCGCTTCACTGTCTGTCTTGCAAGCAAGTCCAAGCCTTGAATGCGTTCGATTTGACCTACACTGCTTCTTTAGTTTCATTATTTCACCACCACGTCTTCTTGTTCGTCTGGAGTGGGCCTTTCGAAACCCCCAATGCCTTTTCAGCCTCACCTACTAACATTTCATCCAAAGCATTCCACATTTGTGTTGAACTTTGCTCGTCGCAGTTGGTGTTGTATTGAAGCCACTCCTCCACCTTAACAATGAATGGAGTTACAACAGATTCAAAGCGTTCTTTGTTGAGATTATGCCACTTGATTTTTTCGACTGGTTTGGGGATTGTTTGCGGTCTTGTTCCTCCTCTCAAAATAAATTCTGCCAGGAGCAACCGGTGCTGGGTGACCGCAGATTCACCCAAGATCACTTTGCAGTATTTCACCCAACGTCTCATGAAATTTAGACACAGGTGGTAGTCTATCTGCGCGCATGAGCTCCACTGCTATATGTGATCAGGTGCCTTTGGTTCTTAATGAACCATGTGTTAAGGATGACTTGACCGTGTGATCTGCACATAGTCAGGATAGCCTCACCTTCATATTTTTGGCTGTTGATTGGCTACCCTTCCCACCATGGCAATCCTTGTAATCATAGTTCGATTCTCCCACATGGTCATTGAAATCCCCTCCAAAAAAACCAGCTCGGTATTTGGTATACTTTGAAGCAGTGTGTCAACGTCGCTCCAAAATGCCTCTTTTTCACTTTATTGCAAACCTATTTAGGGAGCGTAGGAACTTATGACGTTCCACACTCTTCCGCAGATAACCAATCTGATACTCATCGAGCGGTCGCTTATCTTCGAGATACTCACGATGCTGCCAAGTAAAGGTGACAGAATAACGTCAACCCCGTTTCTATCATTCGAGTTTCCATAATAGTACAATTTGAACTTTTTGGAATTCATCAAAAAACGAGCTCGGTCGACCTGGTCATTTTGCCACTTGGTCTCCTGCACGCTCATAATGTCTACCCTTCTCCGTTTCATGACGGTCTCCAGGTCTTCGCTCTTTCCCGTCATGGATCCGACATTCCAACTTGCAGCCCTCAGCCTCTCTACAGTGTACTTGGACCAAAGATTAACCATAAGGAAGATACCCTATTTTCATACAAATTAACGCGACTGACTAGTAGTTGCGTATGTGTAGGTTCCCATATGCGTACACAAAGGGGTGGTGCCAACTAACAAGCATGTTACTCACACATTGAAACTTTATAGGCAGTTGCCATTACTGAAGTTTTGCCGTCTCTATCTCTCTTAAGGGAATTTACCTTTGAATTATTGGCAAAGATTTAACATGAGTGCATCCCTTTCTAAAAATTAAATCGTTCTAAGTGAGGTATCTTAGTAATGTTTAATCTTTGCTTGGACTGCCTCATAGTGCTCGCCCCGGAAACCGTCGAGCCCCGGAAACAGTGGAGCTGGCACGAACAATGTTCGCCCTGGGATCACTCAACTGCGCATCAGAAGTAGTGCCCAGCGGAGTAGTGCTTCTTGCGTGTTCTACCATAAGGTCTTACATCCATTTTTTTTACACCTATCTGGAGAAAGGTGGGGTTGGATGGCACTAGTGTGTGGGAAATAAATTTATATGAACTTTCCTTTTACATCCGGCGGTGGTCTCCAGACCCGGCAACCCACTCACATACACTGACCAGTGGGAGGTCCTAAAGATGTTAAACAGTGCCGCAGGCTCATCTAGAGGTGTTGTTGTTGCCTGCACGTGATTGGTCCTATTAGTTGCCTCGCACGATCAAGGTAGGACTCACCTAGGGGGTGTATATGCTAAACCCGTCACCCCACGGGGTCAGATCGACAATTTTGCCATTAGTAAAAGATTCAAGAGTTGCCTCCTGGACGTTCGAAACAAGAAGGAGGCTGATATTAGGATGGGAAGAGACCATTACATTTTGATCGCTAATGTTTTTTAATAATATATTTTAATAATAAAATAATTGCGTATTGCAGCCGTGCGCCATCCTACCGGCGAAAGACCCAGGCAGATACCATAATTGGCACAAACACGGATCGCCGGAATAAGCCCTGTATGTCCGACGCTTCATGGCAGCGGATTGTTGAAAGAAAAGAGCTAACGGTTCGTTTGGATGCGGCATCAGACGACAATCGAAGCAGCATCGAACTCCTTTACTGTCAGAAAGCTCAAGAAGTTCAGCGTAGTGTACGAGAAAAGAGAATTCTCATTTAGCCTCAGCAGAAGAAGCCGCAATAAGTAACAACTTAAACGCCGTATACGGTGTCATCAAAGAGTTTACAGATGGTCGTAAGTCCTGCCAACATCCAGTGAAGGATAGTGATAGAGAGCTACTTATCTAGGAAGAAGGTCAAATGAGGCGGTGGAAAGAACACTTCGCCGCGGTCTTGAACCGTGTAACTTCTGGTGAAGTTCCCCCTCATATAGATAATTTACTCGTAGTTAACCATCAAAATGTGCGTATACGGTCCACTGCCACGACTAAAGAGGAAATAGTCACTGCAATTATTTCACTAAAACGAGTAAAGGCCGCCGAACTCGACGGCATCCCTGCCGAACTTTATCAAGCAGCGCCAAGCGTAACTGCTGATTTGCTGCACCCACTTGTTGGTAAAGCGTGAAATACAGAGACCTTTCCCACTGAGTGGAAGGAAGGTTTGATCATCAAACTTCCAAAGAAGGGTAGCCTCACAGACTGTAATAATTTGAGAGGCATTCTTGTGCTTCCTGCCGTTGAAAATATAATAGCTAAAATTGTCCTGGAAAGACTAAAGGCCCACTTAGAAGGCAAAATTGATGAAGAGCAGGCTGGTTTTCGAACCACGTTTCCTGTGTCGATCACATTAACACCTTGCGAAACATCATCGGGCAATGCGCTGAGTGCGATTCTCCGCTTCACTTGCTTTTCATCGATTCCGAGAAGGCTTTCGATAGTGTGAACCGGGATTTTATATGAGCGGACTTGCGTAGGAGATGCATCCCTGAGAAGCTTGTGGCTATTATTAAGGCAACGCTATTATAAGGCAACGCGTTCTGCATAAAGGTAAGGTGTCGGGGGACTTTGAGATTCGCAGTGGAGTTCGGTAGGAGTGCATCCTCTCACCGATCCTATTCCTCATAGTGATCTGCGATGTGTTACATGCGGCCCTATCCGGACTAGACAGAGAAATCCAATGAACTTTGACATCTTATCAACAAGTCTCCCACAAAATCATGGATCTGTCCGCAATGGCGTTGGATCTCGAGAGGGAGGCAAGCAAGGTAGGGCTTAAGAATCATACGAACAAGACCAAGGTTCTTAGCCCTCCATTGCGAAAAAGAAATCCGACACCCATTGCCATCAATGTTAATGGACAGCGTGTGGAGAAGGTGGACAACTTCGTCTACCTGGCATTGTTGCCGAAAATGGTGGTACAGAGCAGGACATCGCTCGTGCGTATCAACCAAACTAAATGCGCATACGGCATGCTGTCCAAAATCTGGCAAAGCAGTTATCTCAGCATGAATACCAGGCTGGGCCTATTTCGCTCCCTGGTACTGTCTGTGCTTTTGTATGAGAGCAGTACATGAAAAGTTTCCGTAAGTGTTACCAGAAAGCTCCAAGTTTTCGTCAACTCATGTCTTCGTCGAATTTTAAGAATTTTTTGGCCCGAAATGAAGAGCTAAGTCGGCGTACGGGTCAGATGCCAATCGACGAATTGATACGTAGGTGAACCTGGAGCGGAACTCCATTTCCAACCAAGGCCGACCAAGAAAGGTCCTAGAATCACATGGCGATGTAAAGGAGTTTGGCGCGCTGGGTAAGACTTTTGGGGAGTTGCACCCCATTGCCCAGAACAGAGTACGATGGCGCGTAGGAGTAGTTGACGCGCTATGAACCACTAGGGGTTAAGACAAAGTAGTAGTATGGTTGGTATAAACACACCACGAACAAGTACTAGCACTAAAACGGTTTAGTTAAATCGCATTATACGCGGAGACCACACAAGATACTGTTGTACTTGGAGCGAGCGTTCATGTTTGTGCGATACTGCTGCGTTTTTTGATCCCATAAGCGCGGAGCGAGCGGAGCCCACACAAGAGAGTGTTGTACCCACAGCGAGCGTTCATGTTTGTGCGACACTGGCGCTTTTGGCCCCTTAAGTGCGGAGCGAGCGTAGCGACCGAAGCCCACACGAGGAACTGTTGATTCACAACCCGCACAAAGTATGCATGGACAATTTCGATTTGAAACGAACCCTTAGCCCGTATATAGCCCTGGGTCGCCCGTTTCACTTTTTCTATACGTACCTGCATCCGTTTCGTCCAAGTATATCTGCATCCAGCATTTTTTTTATCTATGCACAATTTCAAACTGAAATAACGTATGTGAAGGAAAGCGAAATTAGCCATGTACATACTCAATTTCGTTTTTAAACGAAATTGAACATTGATTGCGAATCGACAGTGGCCATGCATGGTCACCTTCGGATTCAGCCGGAATTGTCCATCAATGGCTTATTTCCAAATGGCTTATTTCATGGTGCCATGGTGCACCGAAATATGCCATGGCGAAATTATCCATACGAAATAATCCAGATATATACTTACGTTTGGAACCGAAGTATTCATCGGGAAATTAACGAAATAATCCATGCATGGATAATATCGGTTTCAAATCGAAGTAAAGCACGCGAACGAAAGCGAAAATAGCCATATACTCACTTTCGTTTTTAAACAAAATTGAACATTGAGTGTGAAATCGAATGAATCCATGCATGGCCACTTTCGGTTTCAAGCAAAATTATTTATTAATGGCTTCCAAATGGCTAATTTCATGGTGCCAATGCCTGCATTCATAAAAAAAATCTTATCTATTATAGTTGGGACAGAAAGGGATTTGACCTTGTCAAATATGGTAGAGAAATGCCGTTTGGCATGACTATTGATGGTCCCCATACTTACATTTTAAGTACCTCCACAGACGGTCTGACATTCGGCACGTCTACGATTCTAACTCTGCTCGTCTGTATTCCCACACGACGAGCGACGCTCTATACCGCACACGGGTCGATTGCAATTCGGCGAGTCTGCGACGCGAACCGGTATTAGGCATGGGTGTTGCTATGGATACTCATTAGCACGGATATAATTTGGTTGAGGGAATTTGGGCCATATGTCACCTAAGTAGAGGTGAAAGGAGGAGTGCACATGAGTGTCGGTGAAAACATTTTATCCCTTTGGCGTGGCGAAATGGACCTTTTTGTGCATGAAGCGGGACATGGGCAATATGGTGTAATGGAATTCAATTTGTAATTGAATCAAATTAAATTAACTTTTTGTACAACACCAACATTTAACACCAAGTGTCGAAATTGAATACAAATTGAACGAGACTTTACTCCTCCTTTCACCTCGAATCACGCGACACCCAAATCGCCCATATCCCGCTTCATGCCCAGAAAGGTCCTTTTCATCTCAGCTTTGGATTCGCGGCAGAGCCGCTATGACGACAAAAACCCGAAAAATTCAGGCCCTTTTTTAAATTTTTCTCTTCATAACTTGGATCGAAAAGAGGGGATATTTTTAGTTTGCGGTGCTCGGGGTGAAAAAATCACTTTTCACTCGCTCGCGTCATCCTATAACTCTCAAATTTGCAAAAAAAAAAAAATTTTTTTTAATTCTAATTTCTATTTATATTGCCTTTATTATTTTGTTGTTTTGATGATTTATACTGAATATTTGGTATGTATAAAACTTATCAAAATGCTTTTGCACGCAGAGCGAGAGAAGCGATCGTTCATTTTTGTGCGATACTGAGGGTTGCGATCCCTTAAGCGCGGAGCGAGCGTAGCGAGCTGAGCCCAATCTGGTAATGTAAAGATTGTGATCCTCAACATGTACATTCCACCGGTGCGGTGTCAAGCTCTCCCTCAGGCTATAAGGTGAACATTAGTTCCCTACTCACTAGCCAACACCGTCTAGTGCTTGGAGATTTCAACACTCATCATGAGCTATAAATCACTTAAATCTCCTCAACGATGCTGGAGGAATCTCCATAGTGGAACAAATTGTCTCATCCGAGTGCTGTCCTTTAAATAATGACGCTCCCACCAGTATTGTCGGTACTTGTTCTAGCTCTGCAGACATCTCGAATGCTAGTGCCGGCCTTATAAACAACACTCATTGGGAACTTGTCCTCACGCTGTCCGACCATTTGCCGATCATCATGAGAATCGACCTTACTTCCAGTCTACTTCTTGCAAAGCACCGCAGTGTCATGAACTTTAATAAAGCTGACTGGAACAGCTATATAACTTTTACACACGTTGTGCCCGAATGATAATTCCGCGAATGATGATTTTCTCGCAATGACGAACTGGACATACATACTTTACTGTAAACGTCATTCTGTCATTGCGAAATCGGCTTAGTGTCACCATACACTGTCGAACTCGAGCTCGAGCACGAACCTCGTACAAATGCCCTCTGACACACACATAGACTTCACATAGGTGTGAAGAAAACCGGTCCAATTCTACTAGGTTCGTGCTCGAGTTTGAGTTCGACAGTGTATGGTGACACTTAGCACTGATTTTTTCGAATAAATATTGTTTATTTCGGTTAGCAACGAATATATCGCTTAGCAACGAGTGAATATTATTTCTATTGCATAGCAACGAGTATTTTTCCTACTCAATGATAATTTCTCGGATAGGTGGCACTACATACACAAAGAAGGAATATTGTTTGCTCTGCCAATTATAATTTGCAATGAACCACCTCCGTCCCCACGGGCATCTTCGGATGCCCACCAAACCGTCCAATACATATTTGGCGGCCAACGTGGGGCCCATTTCTGGTACAGAACAGGACTAAGAAGGACCTCTTTGGGTTCCTTTTTAGTCCTTCCACCGATTTGTATCCCTACAAGCACATTAAGGCTACTTGCTCTAAGTCTTAGGACTTAGCCATTTTTACTTCAAGTATTTTCCCTTCATGGAGCTGTGCTTTCCTCTGTAGCACCCCCATCCTTCCTCTAGAGTAGATTATCCTTTTAGAATCAGTTCAACAAGGCAATCCTGGTGTTGTGTTTACCTTTTGTGGCTTAGCCACGTATTTAAGGCCTCCAAAAATGCTTTGAATTGCCGGCATTTGGAGCATCTTCGGTGACCGGACAAAGCGCGGAGGAGCCCTGGATACCTTTTTGTTTGCTAGGATTGTCCTTCTAAGTAACTTAAAAAAATTTCTTTACACAGTATTGCATTTTTCTATTATTCATGTGCTCAGCAGTTTACGGAGTTTATGAGTGAATTACGGCAAGGAATGCAGTGTTGCGCCTCTGCCGGCCTTAGAATTCTTTGTAACCTGTTGATCATCTGAATGAATGGGAAATGTAGTATTTTTTTTTGCTTCGCTAATTTTTTCCCTCTACAATGATTGTCGGCTGACTCCGGTACCCAGCTCGCTTTTGTTTTTTTTTATATGTTTAGCAGCACACTTTGTCTTCAGCTTCTTCTTCATGACAGGCCTCGAAGTAGAAGCTGCAAGCTGCCCTGTAATGAACCACCTGTAATGAACCATATTATGGTCTGGCCACTACTTAGCTCGTTGAGGAGCCTTTTTCTTCGCCGGATGGCACAGCCCGACCTTCACGGTCAATTAAGCTACCTTAGGCTCCGTCCCCACGGGCATCTTCAGATGCCCACCAAACCGTCCGTTACAAATTCACGAATTATCATTCGGGCGTTGCTCGAATGATCATCCGCAAGATACACATGAAATCGAATTATCATTCGATTGGGAATGATCCTTTGAGTACATCGTGTGTTTAAGGTATTAGAAGCCACACCAATACAGCTTTTGCTGCCCTCCCGACACCTTCGGAAGTGCGTGTTACTGAATTAACCTTCAGGCGAGTAATGATCAAAGTGGCTGCCAGATGTATTCCTGCAGGACGAAAACCAATGCCTAGGCCTAACTTCTCTACATCAGCAACCACATTGGCGGACGAGAGACACCACGTTCGCAGCGAAGACCCCAGCGATCCAAGAATTAGAGGCCTGAATATCCAGATCAATATGTAAGTAGTTGAATACAAGCTTCCAACCTTAAATCCAGACTTTCCAAGCTCTGGACAACAGTTAGGGCCCTCACCAATCCATTGTATAACAAAGTGAATGTTGCCATCGAATTTGACAACAAAACGGTTAGTGACCCCACCCTATGTGCACACTATTAGAACAGGCAGTTTCTCGGACATCCTCCTCCTGACAAACTCAAGCGCATAATACGTTGAAGGATCCACAATCTTACTCTTGTCCAGAAGCTACAATTTACTCTGGATCCAGTTGTGGCAATCGTCAAAAAAGGAAAAGGCTCAAAAGCCTTAGGACCGGATGGCACCTTAATGCTGATGCTAAAGAATCTGGACGTGCTAGCTGCTTGTCATTGTCACGTCTCTTCAGCTCGCCAACTATGGCTTCAGGAGTATGTAGAACACTACGACGGCCTTAGATACAATCACATCTCAAATCCATAATGCCTTAAATCAGTCTCGTCTGTTACAGGTCAAACTTTCAGAGGTCCGCGGCTGGTGCCGGCTTGCTGCGGAGCAAGGGCATGGGGCGCCACACCCTTAAAATTTGTCCCAGCCGTGACAGAACCTTCGAATCCGCACCAAGTGCGAACGTACGGATTATGATTCACGCTCCTAAAATTCAACGATAACTACTCCGGCAGTTCATCTCACACAAATAATTATCACACGCTCGTTCTCGATCGTTATAAAAGAATTATTATTTAGAATTAACCACTTAAAACTAAACTCTACTTTAAAAAGAATCGGCCGTTCGAAAGGAAAAACAAAAGAAAACTTAATTTACGCGGTATACAAAAACTATCTTACTCCACTAGCTTAATATCTAACTAAATACCTGGGAGGCGACAACCTTACTAAAATTGTACCCTTTTTCTCACACGATGAATAATGTCGTCGCTTCCTGCCTTTAGCTCGTTCCCGGACTTGATGAGCGCCTCCGCTTACCGCCACTGAAACTTACTTCGTCGTTCCGATGCACTCGTTCGCAATTCACACAAAAGATACGTCCGCGGTTGTCGTCTCTGATACGCTTTTCTGCAAGTCGGTTGATCACTGTTCCAATCGACGTTCCTTTTCCTTTTCCAGTAGACGTTTCAGGAATCAAAGAGATAACATTCAAAGAAAACCAATTAATCATATAGTCAGCCTAAGTATGCGGGTATTCACCTTTTCCAGTAGACGTTTCAGGAATCAAAGAGAATATCCCGTACGAATTTGGCCCTTTTATTGGTTTTAGGGATACGGTGAATTCGAATTTTAGTTCATGTTGAACAGCGCGAGTTCACGACCCCACTATTCGCACGCGCCATGCAATATCAGAAACATTATGACTATCACATATCCAAACATGTGACCATCCAATATTCAAACCACGGGGCATTAATGTCCTTCCTGCAGTGATTCTCAAATCGATCTACCCGAATGTCAGACTCAGCTGATCGTGTCATTTGGCCATTGTTTGTTTACAATATGTCTTCTGTCTGGTTATCGGGACTAAAGTGACCGGAACCGAGAACGCCGCATAAGCGACACAAGGAGCACCGTAGCAGCTATCGGTCGGACGAAAAGCGAGCTGTTGTCAGATAAGTATCTTTAATTTATTCTAGTACAGTGCACGATACTTTGTGTATTCTTTCTCTTTTTTTCAGATGAAGCTCGAGCTGGTTTCTCCTTGGATTTCATGACGCAAACGGTAGAATAAAGGTAATTAACCTACATGGTCGCCAACTATCCCTAGTTGCCCCCTTACATGCTAATTAATTATTAATTTATTGTTGCTGGTTCGACCCGGACTGTAATACGTCTTTGTCAAAGAACGATCCTGGTGGCTCTTGACTTGTCAAAAGCCTTTGACACTGTCAGTCACTCGGCACCTTTTCCAGATATCTGCCGTACATCTCTTCCTGCACTTGCTAAAAGTCGATCAGTAACTATTGTATTTAGCTGGTCGTCAACCATTCACGGAGTTCACAGACAAGAAATCAAAATTAAGGAGGATTAAATAGGATAAATGTCCCGCAGGGAGGAGTCCTCCCACCCACGCTGTTCAACATCTACCTACCAAGACTCCCTACACCACCAGAAGGACTCTAACTCATCATCTATGCGGATCATTGTACAATCTAAGTCACCAGTAACGACACTCCATTGATGTGTGCAATGGCCAACAGTTACCTAGACGTAATCAACGTCTTTTTCGCCAATAAAAACTTGTTGATCTCACCGCTACATTATTTATATCTTGGAGTAAGGAGGTGAAACAACAGCTGAACAGAGATCAATCCATTTCCATCGTTAATCATCCGAAAATCCTTGGTGTTACCCTGGATAGCATGGTAATATCATCTGCCTGGGCTTCCGCAATATGTAATAAAGTAAGAGCACGAAATAAAGTACTCAAAGTGCTCACTGGAAGTTCATGGGGAATGGATAAAGAGAACGTATAAAGCTATTGGAAGATCGGTGGCGAATTATGAAGCCCTGATCTGGTTTCAGAACTTGAGTGACATATACTGGAAGCATATACAGTTCTGCCAAAACGCTATTTTACGCAAAGTGACAGGCTGTCATTCGCTGTCATCTCAGGATCACCTCCACCAAGAGACCAATATGCTACCTATTGGAAGCTACAATACTCTCCTCGCGAAGCAATACGTAGTAGGCTGCTACCGAAATGACCACCCGAGCTACCAACTCATGGTCAAAACACCGCCTCCGCATAACATCGACACAGTCTGAGGGATCTTGAGAAAGCTGTGCAGTGATTAAAAGGGAACCATTCGAAGCCGCTTATAGAACTGCTTTAGCCACCTTACACAGCGAGGAAGTTCAAAAATCGGTTGCGGAACTAAACTCCAACATTTCTCCTGTCATTTCTCACACCGGGAACAGTTGTAATATTCACCTTTATGCGTAAATATTTGTATGCGAATATGTAGTCATTGGAGAGGGTTTTCGTCACTTTAGGTCCCATATCGATAACGACATTCCAAACGTATGTCCAGATTGTAACGCTACACCTCATGATGTTGATCACATCTTTAAATGTTCAGCAGCTCCCACTTCGCTAACACCCAGAGCTCTATGGGAGGTTCCTATCGAAGCCGCTATCTTTCAAGGCCTCGACACTGTGGGAGAGGAAGCCGATGTTGACATTTATTTATTTATTTATTTATTTATTTATTTAAATCACTGAACAGGAGTTAATCCCAATAATACAGTAATCTTCAAAATCAATATAATTCAAGAGAACATAATAAGAAAATGAAGAAAAATAAGTAATAATAAAAAATGAAATTCAATATGACAATATTAAAAAGTAAAAGTATAAAAGAAAAGAGAAAAATGTCACTAATACTACTTTGAAAAAGCTATAATTCAAATGACAATGAACTTAAGATAATGGAAACGAATATTAATAATAAGAGAACAAAATTAATACAAAAACGAATAAATCAGAAATTAGTCAAGTATATCAGAGGAAGAAAGTTTCAATAACAAAATACGTTTAAAAGCAGAAATCGAAGTGGGAAGAGGACCAATCTCCAAACAATCATAATTCCGCATCATTCTAATTAAAGGAGAGTTCATATAAACAGATAAACCAGCTGTAGGTGGATTAAATATAGCATTGGAACGTGTGTTATATGATGGAATACGAAAATGGATGTCAGTAGAGACTGATGAATGTAAAAAGCCACGACAAATTTTATACAGGAAGCATTCATCAAGAATAATTCTACGCTTCTGCAGGGACACTAAATTAAGAAAATTAAGGCGTTCGGTATATGGGAGATACGGTAGATTGAACTTGAACAGTAAGGACCTGGTAAACTTTCGTTGAACACGCTCTAAGGCATCAGAGGAGACCAAAGTTGCAGGGGACCACACGACAGAGGCATATTCCAAGACACTGCGGACAAGCGAGACAAACAAATTCACGGCAGTGCTTATGGAACGAAAATCGCAGGAACATCTCAGAACAAAACCCGAAAGCTTAGAACCTTTATTTATAATCTCAGAATGATGATCCGTAAATCGAAGTTTCGAATCAAAAGTTACGCCAAGGTCTTTAGTAACAAAAACGTTTTGAAGAGGAAGGGAATCAATTAAATAAGGAAAGGAAAACGGAGACGGTTTCAAGGAATAACCCATGACAGAACATTTAGCAACGTTCAACCGTAGATCATTGGAGAAGCACCATGAGGATAATTGGTCTAAATCAGTTTGTAAGGCTACGCAATCGTCAATACCTGATATGGATGCAAAGAGTTTGCAGTCGTCGGCGTAGAGAAGAGAGAACTTATTAAGTAGTTAAGGAAGATCGTTAATAAAAAATGAGAAGAGTTGAGGCCCAAGAATTGAGCCTTGAGGCACGCCAGACGAAGGATAGAAGGCTGATGATACTTACATTATTAAAAATAACGCTTGATGATCTATCAACAAGTTAAGAAAAAATCCAAGAAATTAGCACCGGAGGAAAGTTGAGAGTAGTTAATTTATTAATTAACATACTATGGTTCACCGTGTCAAAGGCCTTAGAAAAGTCGGTGTAAATAACATGAACATCCAGGTGAGTGTTGAACGATTTGGCAATAAAGTCAACAAATTCAATCAGATTGGTCGTAGTTGATTTATTTTTACGAAACCCATGTTGATTTGGACATATGAGATGTCCGAAACCATCATTAATGTACTTAGACACAATGCGTTCCAGAAGTTTGGAGCAGGAAGATAACAAAGGCGACCGGTAGCGCAGTGTGTTGAGGCATCAGTCTCATGTTTGACTACCGGCATTTCGGGTTCGAATCCCGTCCACGACGACGTTCGTGGCCATGGATGTGCAGGAGGTGCATGCTGGCAACTGCATTCTCTGAAACCAATTTATGCCAATGAAACGTCAACTGGCCCACATGGAACAGTTGACGCGCTATGCCCCACAAGGGGTTAGGGCAATTGAGTAATGTTAGGGTCACCTTTCTTCGGAATAGGTACAATGTATGAAGATTTCCATTGAGGCGGGAATGTTCCTTCGCGGACGCTTTTGTTAAAAATAATGGAAAGAGGGACAGAAATCGAACTATGCGTTTTTCTTAGAAAAGAATTTGATATCCCATCAGGCCCACTGTAAGGTATGCAACACATACCATACTTACACTCAAATTCATTGAAACATATTTCATAGCACATAAGTACAAACACATGTCTTGATCTTGACCTATGCCAACTAACAGTGCATATCAAGTGACCGTGACCATATATTGCGTGGTCACACGATCAATTCTCTACACAAATCAAATTCTACAGGAATACGTGCTTATGACGTTGCTATGCACATTTCTGTAAGTGCCAGACGCATGGGTACGTATTGAATATCCTTTTTAATTTATTGCTGCATCGTCACATTTTTTGGGTGACGATTGATTTGTGTAAGGAAATAGGTCTTCATAGTTTAAGCAATACATATGTTTAGTTTTTTAAGTATTGTATAAAAAGAAAGTGTTCGATAGAAGAATAGATCAGAAGATACACGGAAGTGAAGGAGTTATCACTATTTTCAGATCAGAGGCAGATATCCATCTGCCTGCATAAGGTCCTAAAGACTTAGCGAACAACAATGGTAAGTATGGCAGTCAATGCCTAACTCTATTAGCGTGGCCAAGCGCTGTTTAAATATTTTGGTCGCATCTAAAATTAACCCCCTTTTTCTTCATCTTCTCACCACCGCTCTACACATATTACACCACAAGATGTGCTTGCCTTGAGGGAGGTAATTAAAAGCGCAACATAGTCCGTAGTTATGTGGGGCAAATATGAGGAAAAACCAGGTGGGATAAAGTAAGAGGAAGAAGAATTAGACTGGTGAAAAGTACTGGAAAAATAAGAGGCAAATAGCTCACATATTTCTTTAGGAAAGGGAAAGCGAAGATGGGTAAGAAGAAGAAGATCGCATGTTTTTGACGTATGACCAAAATAGTTTGCTTTCATTGTTCCTTACGCTATCCTCAATAGTTTTAAGAAATACAGTTTTCGAGGCACGAATTAAGTTCTTGATTTTAGATCGAAGCTTGCTAAACAATAAAAAATCAGAATGACGCTTAAATCGTTTATAACGAGAGCGCACTCGGTTTTTTTGGCAAATTAATTTTTGAATTGACCGAGTAATCCAGACAGGACCCGAACGAGGTTTAGAAGGACAAAGAGGAACAAACTCATAAATAATGTCGTACAGAATATTGTTGAAAATGTTTATAGCCGATTCACAGTTCACATCTTTCAGAATGCCCAACCAGTCAACATTGAACAATTTATTATTAATGGCATCATAGTTAGCTTTATAAAAGTTGAGACGAGAGTGGTGCTCATTAACACGGGAACGAGGAAGATGAAAGTTAATGTCATTAAAGCAGGATGGTGAGCATCGCAAGGAACATGATTCACAGAAGCCCTAGAGGAAGACAGACATGTCTCTGTTAAGTTACTAAGCACCAAATCAAGTTTACGATTCATGAAATTTTCCGTGATATTGAATTGCAGCAAGTTGCAGAATTCCATAAACGATGTAAGTGATAGATACATTGAAGGTGAAGACGAATGTAAAGGAAGACCGGGAGAATCAGGCTAACACATGTTTGAAATATTAAAATCACCACATATCACCATGGCAGAATGAGGATGGGAGATGTTTATGATATTAGAAAAATAAGAGAAAAGATTGTCGTAGACAGATAAGGCAGAGTTACATGAAACATAGACACAGGAAAGCAGAAGCGAAGAAGAACAGTAAGTGGGAATCTCTACAGTGACACAGTCAAAAGTAAAAGAGTTTGAGGTAGATAAAAGAGAACACTTAATAGTCCTGCGAACCGCTATAAGTGATCCACCACCACTGGATTTTCCTGTTAGGTCAAAATTGCGATCACATCGAAAGATCTCGTAACCCTCCAACAACTCACCGCTGTGAGGAAGAGAGGAAGACAACCAAGTTTCAGTCAAACATAAAAAGTCATGATTGGAGGATAAAGCGGAAATATTGAATTCATGCAGTTTAGTCCTTAAGCCACGTACATTTTGATAGTATAAAGTAAGATTCATTATTTTGAACTTTTTGTTGCTCGTTGTCGGTGAAAATTTCGCTGAGCGAAATCCTTAAGAAGAATTCCTGGAGGCCAGAAAGACTCCAAAGAAGGCATTTGCAGCTCACTGGGAATGGTAATCTTGAAAGAGGATACCACTCTGTTAGGTAAGTTTTCCTTAGTTAATTTTTTACATATTAAAATCGAAGGTTCACTACCAAGCTTGTTGATGATATAATTCCTTACATCAGATTCGGTAGTGTCGTATGCCAGCCTAGAAACAAACAGTTGTTTAGGGGGAGAACAGACCCTTAAGCTTCTTGAAGAAATAGCGCTGACTGAATTATCAACGACAATTGTAGGTAGTGATGATGGTTGTGTAGAAATATCACCAAGACAATTCACTTCCAAGGATGGAACCATCGGGATCAGTTCAATATTCATGTCAGATTGTGACTTAGCCCTTGCTCTGGAACGAGTGACAATGCCGTCAGATAAAAGATTTAATGATGATGATGCTACTGCCGCATTGTTGTCGGTAGCCGGGTTGAGTGTTTGGGTAAAAGCTGCAAACTTAAGCCGGATTTTCCTAAGCAGCGTGTTTTGTACGCGGCGTGCAACGTAATACGCCCAGCGCAAAACGCCGGCACCCCTCAGTACGAATGCAATGCTAGTATTTTTCTACAGAGCGCAATACGTCGTACGCCAGCGTCGTACGTCGGGCGTGATAAGACCGACTGCATTCAGAGGAGTCAATTGCGACGTACGCGGCGTATTTTCAATTTGTTGTCGTGTGTGTTTGGTTTTTGCTTCAAGTTTCGTATAATACACAATTGAATTGTGAAATGCCGAATTCAGTGAAGACAAAAATACCTTTTACTGCTGAAGAGGACGAGCAGTTAATTGAACATGTCAGTTCTTTTGAATATATATGGAATATGCTACATGCGGACTATAAAAGTGGCCACAAAAAAGACAAAGTTTGGCAAAACATTGCGGACAAGTTGAGAAGAAAAAGTAAGTACACATTAATTTCTATTTATTTATTTATATTTATTCACAGTACCTATACAAACAAAATTACATACATATTTCATTGTGGTCAAAAATAACAAAATTGAAATGAATTAGTTAGGTACCTACTCTGGTTTCTTCATTTTAATTAAAATAATCCGTAAATCGGTTTCTTACTTGAAAACCTTCAGATTTTTCAAAACCGCCTGTACCTGCTAACGGTATCATGTTTTCTGAAGGAAACTCAAGGTCCTCTATGTTTCCTTCAACACTGCTGGCGTGAGCCGATGAATAATCTTTCCTCAACATATTATGTAAACAGCAGCACACAATGATTATCAGGTCGACATTTTCAGGTTTTGCGTTTATAGGTGTAAAAAATATTCTGAAAGTTGTACACAGTAAAGCAAAAGCGTTTTCAGACACTCTTCTAGTTCTGCTCAAACGATAGTTGAAGCTTTACTTCCTCAAGTCTTTTAATGCTTGATCCCTGCAGAATGGTTTCATCATTTGTTCACTTAGAGAAAATGCTTCATCTCCAAGTATTACATGGGGCAGAATTATATTTGAATTAGGTAACATTTCGGGGGAGGAAATATAGCTTCATTTCTCATTAAATGCTGCATTCGTGATTTTTTAAAAATTCCAGAATCGCCTTCTTTGCCATAGGAGCCCACGTCAATGAGCGAAAACTTGTAATTCGCATCAACCATAGCAAGAAGTACAATTGAAAAATATCCCTTATAGTTGAAATATAAACTTCCTGAATTGCCTGGTGCTATTATTCTCACGTGCTTTCCGTCAATAGCGGAAACACAATTAGGAAAGTTCCAGCGAGTCCAAAATTCTTCAGCTTTCTTTTTCCAGTCTATTTGGTCATGTTCAGGCAGAAACTTGGGCAGCAATTTTTCCGTTATAGCTTTCAAAACTTGTGGAATAATCTTGCACAGGGCAGATGTTGATATGCGAAAACTGAATGATAAAGACCTATGCGATTCACCCGTTGCAAGAAATCTGAAACAATATTTGTTTTTTTTTTTTTTTTTTTTTTTTTTTTTTTTTTTAAGATATTATACCCAATCACAATCAAATGACTATATAATTATTATTAATAGGTGCGTTTGATTCACTAGATTTGGAATTATTCTCATACAAATCAGCAAATCCGATGTTAATCCACCAGTGAAATGGGATAATCATCCAAATCCAAGTGAAACGAAAGCACCTATTAACATTGCACAATTTCTTAGCTTATTTAATAAAAATAATGTTTTGTTTCTCTGTGTTTTCAGGGGATGAATGCCAAGCACGATGGAAAAGTATCCGTGATCATTATAAAAGGCAGAAAAAAGAGCATACAGGCAAAACAGGATCTGCTGCAAAAAAAAGGAGAGCAAGCTACTGGGATAGGTTGTCATTTTTAGATAAAACTGAAGATGAAAGGGAAACGTTTTCTAACATTTCTACTGAAACTTCTGAAAACATCCAAACCAATCAACATGCTCAACAAGACAGCATGAATGACATCTCTCTAAACGAATTTGAAGCATCTTGTCATGAACCTAAGTTTGAAGCATCTTCCCGTGAACCTGAGAAAACTACTGAATCTCCAAGAAAGCTCCCTGTACTACGAAAAAGGAGAATGGAAAATTCAGCGTTACATAAATATTTGACTGATAAAAAAGATCAAAACACACAGTTCAATGATTCAATTAAAGAATTATTGAAATATGACTAACAAGATGATATCGACCTATTTTTTAAAAGCATTGCCATGACTGTAAGAAAGTTGAAACCTTGTGAGCAGTACCAAAATCAAAGTTTTGGAAATTGTATCTGATATGGAACAGCTACAAAATAGATCCCCTAACTATGCATCTGTTTTGTCTACCGGTTCCAATTCACATTACACTTCTTCGATAGGTTTTCCTTATCAAACAGAGGTCTCCAATCAATTCACCCATTTGACAACTTCCACCCCTAATTATCCATCAGAACCCTCCAGCGTTGCCTCTCCTGTTATAATACAAGAATATGAATTATGTAAAGTTAATGACAATTAATAATATTTATATGCATACTAAACATACTAAAAATAAATAAATAGGTTTCAAAATTCGTTTTTTTTTCTTACCTTAAAGTAACAGCCAGTTTTTTCAGCAGGGCTTATTGGTTCCATGACTCGATTGTAGGGGAAAGTTTTCAGGTCATCTTTGATGTCATTCAAAATGAAACTAAATTGCTCCCGGGTAAATCTAAAATACGTTTGAAACTTCTCTTCTTCATCGAGCAAATGTTTCTTAATCAATATACTGAAAGCACCTTCTTCTTTCCGTTTTAAAAACACATTGCTGGTAGGTTTTCTGATCTCAAAAGTTTTCAGTATTTTTTCTTCTTCATCTTCCTCTTCCAAATGTTTTTTAAGTAGCAAAAAAGCTAATATTTTTATTTTATTTTTCCCCAAACGACTTATCTTCACTTGAAAAACAGAAGAACTACTAAAATGATACGTTTCCTAGGAAAACAGTAATGCGCAGCGTAATAAACAATACGCTTCTGCTGGCGTGAAACTGCCTATTCGGTTCACGCCGCGTACAAAACACGCTGCTTAGGAAAATCCGGCTTTAGCCTGAAGCTGGTTGAACTCCCTGCGGAAATCATCAAAGATGGAGGGTTGAGGTTTAGGTGATGATTGTTGCAGCAGTGTCTGATTTAGTTGAACAGGTTGATTATTTCGCTGACGTTGAGGCAGAGATAGCGTCTGTGGTTGTTGATGTTGATTGTTCACAATTTGATCAGAGTGATCAGAGTCGCCTGGAACTAATAACGACGCAAAATCCACCAAAACTGAGCGAAGTTTGTCCTGAATGGCAGCAATTACAGACGAGGTCGACTCAAGCGCCTTATTTGCAGTCGTTAACTTATTAACATAAATTGATATCGACGTTGAACGGCACTTACTGCAAAACCAATAGAGACCCGAGTTGGCTTCACGTATGACGTCACCGACCGTTCCAGACAAACTGACACATTTGCTATGGAAGGTTCTCCCACAGAAACCAGCACATACTATTGCTGTTGTCTTGTCCGCCTTATCAATACATGCCGCTGCCGAACACTCCACCATATTAACCACGAACAGGTTTCGATTACAAAGTCGATACTTCAGAGTATACTGTAAGACCCTACTTGGGGAACTTAACAGAAATTAAGAAAGTCTTCTATTTATCAAAGAATAGAACCAAACAGAAGCTTTAACAAAAGATTTTGAAAAGCTAATTAAAACATATACACAAACCGCACAGTTCAAATGAGTTATACGGAATAAATGTCAAAACAGCTTATTGATGGAAATAAAAAAGAAATTAAAAATTCACTTTTACATCAATTTCCAATCAATAATGATGCACTTCACAACCCTAGGGTGCAGATAAGGGTCCACAATGGAAGGCACAGCACTAAAAGTTTTATAAGCAGTATTTAAACGCGAAAAAGTGAAAAGCGACACAGCGAAGAATTCGACGATTTTGGCGGGACCACTTGAAAGCTAAGCATGTAACTTACACACACACACACATATTACTCTAAGGCGTTGCTACAACAACAAGAACAGTTTTAGGTTGATTCCTAATGTACATATTTCGACATTCTGAGTCAAATAGAAACAATCGCTATTCCATGCGATCATTAGTTCAAAAGATCAAATATTTTCCGGATTCTTTTCAAACTTAAATAAAATATTTTCTTCAATAAGTTCCAAGCTCGAAGCATATACGAGTATAGTAGGTTTAGATTGATTCCTTCCTACTGCATTTAATCCATTTATGTAGATCAAACAAAATAAACTCAATACAGTTATAAGTTCAATAGTTATTGAGTTTTTATTTTCCGATTTTTGAACATCAAAATTATTTATTTTTAGCTATAATGCGCAATGCTTGTAGATATACAGCTAAGTGATTTGTTCTTGGATGGCATCGCGTCCGTTGTGCTACGCTAATTAATGCAACCAGTATTTTGACTGACCATATGCATTTTAAGCTTTGTAGAATCGTAGCCCTTACTTTAATAAAAACTCAATAACTACACCAGGTAGAACATTGCACTGCGCTATGGTTATATTATATTTATCTTAAATTATAAAAAAAAACCGAAGAGAAGCCAAACGTGAGGGTATAATAGCTTCGTTCTGCTTTATGGTGCATTTGCCACTTTGAAATTAGTAGTAAAACTTGTTCCGATTTCACTTTTCCTATGAGAGGTATTTGAAATAGTGTGCCGATTTTAGCCAAATTTGGGAACGTGGTTTGGCAGTCAATATGATTGAATAATATGAAATTTGGTAGAGATATCTTCAAAAACTTGCTTTTGGAACGGTCGTTCTTATGACAGCTGTATGATAGAGTACTCCAATTCCAACCGGATTCGGGAATGTGATTTGATTAAAGATCCAATTGATTAGTGTGAAATTTGAAAAAGATATATTTAGAAATAAAAAAAAAACCAGGCCGAAGCGAAGCGTATATACCCTAGACTTGTACAGACCTAGTGGTGATACCAAAAGTACCAATTGGCAACGACCATATGCATTAAAAGTGAGTTTCCTATACGGCCAGTTTATAGGGGAGGTTGGCAATCATTCAGTAGGATCTTCACCATTATCAAAATCAATTAACTAACCCATTCTACAAATATTTGTCGAATTTTTCAAGTCACTAGCTTCATTCTATCGAAAGTTATTGCTTATTTGAAGTCTCACTTGTAGAGGAGGTAGGGGTCGGATCTTGCTCATTATTGCCACCAACAAATAAGATCATGCTTCAAACATTTAAACAAAATTTCAAGCCTCTAGCTTCACTCTATCGGAAGTTATCGCTTATTTGAAGTTTCACTTGTAGGGGAGGTAGGGGTTCCTTGGGTCGGATCTTGCTCATTATTGCCACCAACAAATAAGATCATGCTTCAAACATTTAAACAAAATTTCAAGCCTCTAGCTTCACTCTATCGGAAGTTATCGCTTATTTGAAGTTTCACTTGTAGGGGAGGTAGGGGTTCCTTGGGTCAGATCTTGCTCGTCATTGCTACCAACAAATAAAATCATGCTACAAACATTTATACAAAATTTCAAGTCTCTAGCTTCACTCCATCGAAAGTTATCGCTTATTTGAAGTTTCATTTGTAGGGGAGGTAGGGGTTGCTTGGGTCGGATCTTACCCATTTTCAATACCAACCAAGTAGATCCTACTAACAACATTTTGTCAAATTTTCAACTCGCTAGTGTAATTTTATCGAAAGTTATCGTAATTAAAAGAATATTTAATTTTTTGAAATTTGTAGGGGAGGTAGGCGTTCCCTTGATCTGATTATGCCCAACTTACTAGAACTTAAGCATCTTCTTACTCCAGGGTTACATGCCAAAAATCAGGTGTCTACGTCAATTGGTTCAAGAGTTATAGACAAAAAACCCGAAAAGTAGGGTAGTACGGGGCTCTTTGTAAGAAAATTACCGTTAGTTTTCAGCTGATCGATTTTATTTTTTGTAGGGAAGTAGAAGATTATCCTCGCGAGCAATCTGCCAAAGCTAGAGCTTTTTATGTTTATTTAATCGGGAGTTATAGATACATTTAATTATTTTACATATATAGGGGAGGTAGGCGTTCTCTTGGTCTGATCATGCCCATTTTCAATACCAACCAAGTAGGTTATACTTCCAACATTTGACCAAAATTTCAAGTCTCTAGCTTCATTCTATCGAAAGTTATCGTGCGAACGGACAGACAGACAGACAGACGGACAGACAGACAGACAGACAGACAGACATGGCTAAATCGAATCAGGAGGTGATCCTGATCATTTATATATATTCATTGCTATACCTCCGGAGCCTCCTTTAAGGTGTTACATATTTTCGTCGTGACAAAAACAATATACCCTATACTAAAAGTCTAGGGTATAAAAATTTCTCACAAAGACGAATTTTTTGACCGGTTGTTCCTACCGTTGGTTCTGACATATACATAGCGAGCAATAGAAAGAAGGCTTTGTACAAAATCAGCTCGAAAGCTTTAAAACTGAGGGACTAGTTTGCATAGAATATACGGACAAAGCTAAATCGACTCGTCTTATCATACTGACCAGGAATATATATATATATATAGTTCAATCAATATAGCAATCGAACCGGGACTCAGTGCACAGAAGGCGAACTTGCCAACCGTTGCGCCATCCAAACTACAACTCCTTAAATATACTCGTGCAAAATTTAATGAGAATAATCACAATTTACGTGATGGAGGGAGTCGACGGCCATGTTTATGTTGTGGAACTAAAAGGAGTAGTAACAAGATCGTATTAGTGTTAGTACTAATTCGTGGTGTGTTTATACCGACCGGTACTAAATATGGCAAATGCCACATGTATGTTTGTAACTTCGGTTTGAAGACTAATAGAGCAAGATCCCAGGGCCCCCGACCTTACATATTTTCTGAGTAACAAAAAGTGTGGGATAGAATATTGCCAGTATGTACTTTGAACCTATGAATACCTGCTAGTTTGTGGCGACAGCAAATTTACAGCTAACAAGTGCCAAAGTCTTAGTCTTTATTTTTATATATGACACTTAGGAAACTATTTCAAGACTTTTTGTAAGCAGCCAGACCAATTGTAGAAGCCAAACATCTCCCAGACAAAATTAGAATGTCGCTGTGAGTATAGGCCAGTGCAATTGGTTCAATAATGGGGGTCGCGATCGGCACATTTCCGGTAGTTTCAATTTTTTAATATGTTTCAGTATATATGTATAGATTGGTCCGATAATATTAAATCCATTTTTCCGCTCTTAAAGCACCTGTGTACGCGCTGCCATTTTGGAAAAACCGTTAGAATTTGACAGAATTTTCAATTGTTTGGTCATAACTTTTTCGAAAAATAAGTGTATTGTAAACTTATAGAGGACAACATTTCCTAAACTTTGGTCTCTTGTTACGGTATTTCCTTGGCGGTCCTCTACTCAACTCGCCGCGGATGCCGAATCCTCCCTCCCAGAGCCCGCTGGCCTCTCTCTTGACCGTACCTGGGCCTCTAAAGCCTGCTCCAGTCGTTCTTCCTCTAAATACTCCCGGTGGAAAATTCCCCGAACCGCCGCCCTCCGCGACGAATCCGACAGGAATTCCACTCGCTCGGGGCCGCGACTCGTTTCGAGCTCTAAGAGGTAGGACTCGTAATCGCCGCGACGAATGTAACGACCCATCCACCACTTCACACACACGATGTTGAGATATTGATCGGGCCCCTGTGCCTGTTTAGCCCAAGGAGACGGGCGTGGGCACCACGCATTTAAAAAAGGGGGGCCCTTCTTGGGGCAGGTCGAAACGCGAAAACACCGGACCGGTGACCAACTCTCAACGGCGAGTTTACACACCGCAAGCCTCACTTGCAGTTTGCGTAACTTTTATATAGGACACGCACAATCCAAGCGCCCCGCTTCCGCCAACGAATTAGCGCGCTTCATAGAAATGGAGAAACACTCGTGTGATATTCGTGTTTTTGGATATATGTATTCTCGTCCTAAAACTTAATACTAATGTGTCGGCCTTCACTATACACTTTTCTTACAACTAGCACTCCAACTAGCTATCAGTTAATTAAATTCAAATGTTTCAAATACCTGATTAATTACGAAGGGTGCCAACCTCAACCTACGAGTTTTTACGTCGGCTCCCCCGATGTCGTCCACCACTTGATTCACTTTTCGCAACCCTGTTCGTTAGCCATCCAGAACACAGAAAAGAGTATCTGTTTGTTCGCACCGAAATCTGTTCGTTCGCAATCTGTTCGTTCGCACCGTAATCTGTTCGTTCGCAACACCGAAAAGAGTATCTGTTCGTTCGCACCGCAATCTGTTCGTTGGCAAAACATTATCTTAATACTTGTAATGTCCAATTGCACGTATCAATTTTATGTAAAATATCGGTTTCGGCTACAGTGCTCGTTGAAGAATTACACAAACGATAAGCTAATTTTAGCAGTTGTTCGTAGAAGTGAAGCATCTATGGCCATAATCGTCCACTCAGATTGAGCGACTTAAAAACCAATTGTTTTCTTTGTGCCGTGGAAATAACTGGGGAAAATCTTCGAAAGCAGAAGAATTTGCCTTTGTCCAGACGTGATGCTGTACATAAGGTGCAGCTGCGATCTGTGGACAAAACGATTGCCCAAGCAGCAAAATAACGAGGAGATGAGTGGGGCTAACAGGTGATTGACCGGGTCGCACTAATGCCTGAATGCTCTTGGTGGCACTAGGTGCTAAACACCATGCGTGTTACTACAAAAACAAATTCCACGGGCCATATTCTGGACAAAAACCTGGCCAATGCCCTCGGGAAGATGTTCACGAAGCCTTGGAGGATATTTATATAGGTAACTACTCGTTCGACATTGCCAGTTTTCACTGGAACAGTTAAGTTAGTTGGGTGAAATAAAAGGATACTCTCGACTTGATGTAAAAACTATTAGAGTCAGCCTTGGAAGCCAATATGGTGGTGACATCCTATTTGTTGAAAGAGGTAAAGCACATTTCAAAAATACTGGCTATAAAATAATTACAAACCAGTGGTATAAAGACACCAGTACCAACCCAATGAACCCAATGAACGAACGTTGGCGGATTGTAAGAGCTGCTGCAGATATTATTAGAGATGATATTCGATCCCAAGTTTACAAACTGGAAAATTATCATCCATCATATGACTTTCTTGAAGATGTGAACACGGTGATTTCTCGTCGGAAACATTTTGTTCGTCAATGTCATAAGTGGCTGCGACACAACTGCTGCTCCATTCGGTCATGAAAAACATAAATTTTGCAATATTCTTCTTAAGAACTCTTCTATAAATGCTCTCGTTCGTGTGTTCCAAGATCCAAAGGCAAAAAGGGAAAATTTGATAGCAGAACAACTATTTGCCCTTTGTATGGCGCCAATGAAAGATCGTATTAAGAAAATTTAAGGTACACACTTTTTGTCAAAATAGTAAAAAAAAAACAATTTTAATTTGTCCAGACTACCACCAACCAATTACGCAGTAAACCATCACGCTTCAAGAATATACTTGCAAGTTCAAAAATCCAACTGAATGAAGATCTAAGAAGGACGCTGTGGGGTTATTAACTCCAGTATCGATGTTAAAGGAAGCTGCACCGTAAGTTTTGCTGACTTTTTTATCTTGCCTACTGTGCATTCACTGTAACGGCAACTGGTGCGGTAATGCTGTAAAATCCCTTGTTGACGATGACGAAGAATTTGGTGGTCAAGTCCAGTCCCCACAGGTTCAATTGATGAGACAGACTATGACCACTTTTATTTTTAACAAATTGATATGCGCTTATGAGTGATTAAACACAGTAACATTTCATTGGATGAATACTGTATTCCACATGTTCCGTGCCCGGGTAAGAGGCTGAAACTTGAGTGATTGCTCTTGTATCGCTATGCACTATATCTCTTGGTGACAAGAAATTACACTGAAAACGAAATATTGGCGAAAATTAAAAGCTAGCTTAGTATTTTTATGTTTCTTTTGACTAATTTACAAAAAGTTGTGGACACGATAACAGTCGAACGGAAGTCGTAAGCGCAGTGAAACTTTCCAGTTGATAGACGCCAGTAGGGAGCCAGCTGCTATTGAAATTCAGCAGTATCGATCAAGCGGTTAAAAACTTACAGCTACATATATAACGGCAAAGCTATCTAAGCCTTAAAACTCCATAACGAAAAAAGCTAGCTAAACCAAATTTGCGCAGTAAGTAGACGTTAATAAGGACTAGTCTATTATTGAATTTTACCAAACATCCGTCAAGTGGTTAGAAAGTTACAGCTAAATAACGGCTTAATTTTACAAACAAAATAACTACGTAGCGAAAGAAGCTAGCTAAGCGAAACCTATCCAGTTGGTGGAGGTTAAAGAGGACTGGGCAGCCATTTAATTTCAGAGAAACACATCAAACGGTTCAAAAGTTACAGCTATATAACGGCAAAATTTTCTAAGCAAAGCTCTATAACGCAAGAAGTTAGCTGAGTGAAACTTTTCTAATTGGTTGGCGATCGGTAGGGCTGGGCTTTTATTTAATTTCAGCAACATGAATTAGTCAATTCCAGAGTTACAGCTATATAACCGCAAAATTTTGAGAACACAATTAATTTATATTATTTTATTTATTTAGTTGAGCGAAACTTGTCCAATTGGTAAAAGTTAGTGAGGAATAGCTTCCGGTGGAGTTTCAGAACAATCCACGGCACAGTCGGAAGGTTACAGTAATATAACAGCAAAAAGTAATAAGCAAATATACCTTTATGAAAAGCATTTAGTTTATGAAGCTTAAAATGAAACCGGGGATAAATAAATTCATATAGTAGAATCAATCGAACAGTCAAAAAGCTTCATTATCATTCGAAAATATCGGCCACATATCGAAATACATAATTCTGCAGCTGCACATGGTACTAACAACTGCAGTTAAGTATCCCAGTCATATCATAATTGTACATAAACTCATAAATAATCTCGAATTAACCCATATCAAAAATCAGTCCCCTTGGCTTCACTTCGCCAGGTGTCTTTTTTTTTGCAGAATACTCATATTTTTATGGGTTTATATCTAAAAACCTATTAGAGATAGAGAAAAATCACCGAGAGCAAAGTTTTAGGAAAGGATGATCTCCATAAGTTTGCAATACACTTATTTTTCGAAAAAGGAATCCGGAACAAAAAATTGAAAAATCTGTCAAATTCTAACGGTTTTTTCAAAATGGCAGCGCGCACACAGTTGCTTCAAGAACGGAAATTTGGATTTAATATTAGGGGACCAATCTATACATACATATATACTATAGCATATTAAAAAATTGGAACTACCGGAAATGTTCCGATCGCTACCACCATTATTGAACCAATTGCACTGGCTTATACTCACAATGACATTCTAATTATTGTGACTGGGAGATCTTTGGCCCCTACAATTGGTCTGGCTGCTTACAAAAAGTCTTGAAATAGTTCCCTAAGTGTCATATATAGAATTGAAACCGGAATATAGAGGGCTACGCCCGCAATCCGGGGGTTTTGTAGCAAGCGCTTTTTTTGGTATTTATATAGGTATATCGCCTCCTTGCTCTTCTTAATACCACTCAGATGGATAAAAAACATAATTAAAATGTCTTACCCACTTACATTTTACATGCTAATGAATTCGCATTACGTGATTGTAGCGAAACTTAAAACATATTATTGCCTATTGGTTATTGTTGGCCATCGGTAATTTTGACCTCGAACGTGTTTAAGTTATGCAGGAGTGTGCTAACTGTAACTATAGAAATAAATTATTATTGACCTATTCTGAGAAGATATACAAATCCCATTATTTTCCATTTTATATGCTATTCGGAACCAACCTTCCTGTAAGTTTTCATAATTCTAAGTATAATGGTCACGAAATGGAAGGGGGAGGGCAAATTACGAACTACTATTTTCTCCTCCCCCACTGTTCCCCTCTCTACAAATTTCAAGAAAATGCAAAACAATGGAATGTACATTACATTACCTTTCTCACGACACCTCACTTGACTATACCAGTCGATAAAAAAATTTGACCTTAATTTCGCCTCTATGTGGACACCCCCCCCCTTTCCTCCCGGTAAAGTTGGCCAATTACGACACAGCGTCCCCAACCAATCTTTACCCTTTCAAGGTAGGTGTATTTTTTGTGTGGATAGTGTCAAAATGCCTAATTATAAATGAATGTACTATTATTAAATATTATGTGATTGTAATGAAACTTATAGATATTATTGCCAGTGATGTTGGTCATCATTGGCCATCAATATTTTCGACCTCAGGTATGCTTAAGGGGTGCAGGGTGTGCTAACTGCAACTATAGAAATGTACTATTATTAACCTTTTTTGACGAGATATCAAAATTCTACGATTTTTAATTTGAATGAAATGCCGCTTTCCTGCAAATTTTCATATTTCTTAGTATAGCGGTCTTGAAATGCAAACTCGGATCACATATTTGCCCCTCTACCTCTTTACCCCTCTTTTCAAATTTGATGAAAATACCAAAAGTGAAAAGTACTCGGTGTTTCCTTTCTCATGATACCCCACTTACCTATACAAGATGGAAAAAAAAATTGACCTTCATTTCCTCTTTATGGGGGACTTCCCCTTAAAGTCCTATTACAACGAATCGGCGAATTGTAATAATTCTACATATTCCCACAAAATTTCAGATATGTAGATTTAGCCGTTCGTGAGATATTTCATGGACAGACGTACAGACAGACATTTGACCGATTTCATAAGGGTTTTGTTTTTACTACAAAACCTTAATGAAGACTCAGACTGTTAGTAAAGTTAAAAATTTTTTTTTTTCGAGTTTTAAAGCGCCTGGCAGAAATTACCGCCGAAGTGTCTAGCAGTGTTGATTACTAACTTTTAACAATATTCTGTAAAACATAAGTAAAAATCAGCACTCAGACTTTAAGAAAAATAAAAAAAAAATTTACGCAACTTTGGCACCTAGTAAGGTAACTATAAATTGTCGCGTTCTGCATAAAGGTAAGGTGTCGGGGGACTTTGAGATTCGCAGTGGAGTTCGGCAGGGGTGCATCCTCTCACCGATCCTATTCCTCATTGTGATCGGCGATGTGTTGCATGCAGCCCTATCCGGACTCGACAGAGGAATTCAATGGACTTTGACATCTTATCTATAACATCTTGACTACGCTGACGACATATGCCTACTCTCCCACAAAATCATGGATCTGTCCGCAATGGCGATAGATCTCGAGAGGGAGGCAAGCAAGGTTGGGCTAAAGATTAATACCAACAAGACCAAGGTGCTTAGCCCTCCGTTGCGAAAAAGAAATCCGACACTTATTGCCATCAATATTAATGGGCAGCCTGTGGAGAAGGTGGACAACTTCGTCTACCTGGGTAGCATTGTTGCCGAAAATGGTGGTACGGAGCAGGACATCGCTCGTCGTATCAACCAGGCTAAACGCGCATACGGCATGCTGTTCAAAATCTGGCAGAGCAGTTATCTCAGCATCAAGACCAAGCTGGGCCTGTTTCGCTCCCTGGTACTATCAGTGCTTTTGTATGGGAGCAGTACATGGAAAGTTTCCATAGGAGTTACCAGAAAGCTGCAAGTTTTCGTCAACTCATGTCTTCGTCGAATTTTAAGAATTTTCTGGCCCGAAACAATATCAAATGAAGAGCTAAGTCGGCGTACGGGTCAGATGCCAATCGACGAATTGATACGCAGGCGAAAATGGCAGTGGATAGGTCAAACATTGCGGAAGAGTGATAACTGCATTGCTATGCATGCCATGAAATGGAACCCCATTTCCAACCAAGGCCGACCAAGAGGGGGTCCTCGAATCACATGGCGTCGATCTGTGGCAAAAGAGTGTCAGGTACTGGGTAAGTCTTTTGGGGAGTTGCGCCCCATTGCCCAGAACAGAGTACGATGGCGCGCAGGAGTAGTTGACGCGCTATGCCCCGCTAGGGGTTAAGGCAAAGTAGTATAAATTGGTCGTTGGCTCAAACTAGCAGGTATGCATAGGTTCAAAGTACATACTAACACTACTTTATCCCACACTTTTTGTTACTCAGAAAATAAGTACGTCTAGGGCCCTGGGAACTTGGACTATAAGTATGTATTTTAGAGATACCAAGCGCTTCTTGATAAAAGCGCTTTGATACCACCGACTCTAACAAAACAAACGTCAGCAACAGAAACGCCAACATCCATCTAGCCTCAGTCTTATAGTCCGATACGTTTGCATCGTGGTGAGTTAGCTGGGATCAGGGGCGGATCTAGCCAAGACCTAAGGGGGGGGGGGGGGGGCAATATTGCGAGTTGGCTACACGAACATTTCAGCTTAAAAAAACGAACGTTCTGCAGACGCATAACTGACCGTATCGCCGTCGTCGATAGCAATTGCTTTTTGGGCAACACATACGGGCGGCTTCACATTGTGTCTGACTCGCCGACACGTTGTGCACTCCCTAGCACCGTGCGTCTCTCCCGTCCAGCGATTCTTCGGGTGAACAAAATGCTCCAGGCGTGCTTGCTCGGTATTCGTCGCATTGGATGATTGGATGCCGACAAAGTGTTATCCACTTGGCTCGTTCGTGACTCGGTAACTGTCATAATGTGGTGCCATCATATGTCACAAACTTCCTAGAAAGAAGAAAGAAAGAAGTTTTCTTTTTATACCTCTCACGGAGTGAGGGTATATTAACTTTGTCATGATGTTTATAACTCATAGAAAGAAGCACCTCCGAGCTCCGACCGAATAAACTATATATATCCTTTATCAGCATGATGAGACGAGTCGATTAACTCTCCGCCCGTCGCGCCATTTTTGTAACACCGATCGTCGCGCGGGGTCATAAGAGACCCCAAAAATAAACAGCATCCAATTAGTGTTGTAACCTACATTTTATGTATTATTTTAACGGATTATATTTAGGTGATAAGGTTGCGTTGAAATAAGAAGAGATAATTCAAAGTTAATTATTTAATTATACTATATAAACTTAACGAAAAAAAGCAACAATTTTCTCTATCTTTGGAAAATGTAAATTTTAATATTAACTTTTTTTTTATAAAAACGAAACATTTGCTTTCAATCTTACAACTATTTAAAATCAACACATTTCAAATAGTTGTAAGATTGAAAGCAAATGTTTCGTTTTTATAAAAGAAAGTTAACAATTTTCAAAGATAGAGAAAATTATTGCTTTTTTTCGTTAAGTTTATACAGTATAAATAAATAATTAATTTTGAATTACCTCTTCTTTTTTCAATGCGACCTTATCACCTAAATATAATCCGTTAAAATAATACATAAAATTTCTATAGGCATTTTTTTAACCGAATGTGTGCATATGCTGGAATGGAATGAAAGGTTTCCTCGCGAAACAGTTACGCGAGGAAACTCGATAAATCTAAACACACCCTACTACTCGGAGTGTCCTATCCCATCAATGTATCATACATGAATGTTGAATTGGTTCCCTATAAAAATATATCAATGTTAAAACCTGAAGATCAGTTGAAAACCTTAATTTTTTCATTTTTTTTTTCTCGTCGTTTTCCTTCTCTTTTTATACCCTAGACTTTTAGTATAGGGTATATTGTTTTTGTCACGACGGAAATATGTAACACCTTAAAGGAAGCTCCGGAGGTATAGCAATGTATATATATAAATGATCAGGGTCACCTCCTGATTCGATTTAGCCATGTCTGTCTGTCCGTCTGTCCGTCTATCTGTCCGTTCGCACGATAACTTTCGATAGGATGAAGCTTGAGCCTTGAAATTTTGGTGAGATGTTAGAAGTATGATCTAGTTGGTTGGTATTGAAAATGGGTATGATCAGGCCCAAAGAACGCCTACCTCCCCTATATATGTAAAATAATTAAATGTATCTATAACTCCCAATTAAATAAACATGAGCAGCTCTTGCTTTGGCAGATTGCTCGTGAGGACAATCTTCTACCATCCTGGAAAAATAGTATCGATCAGTTGAAAACTAACGGTAATTTTCTTACAAAGAGCCCCATACTACCCTACTTTTCGGGTTTTTTGTCTATAACTCTCGAACCAATTGACGTAGACACCTGATTTTTGGCATGTAACCCTAAGGTAAGAAGTTGCTTGAGTTCTAGTAAGTTGGGCATAATCGGATCAAAGGAACGCCTACCTCCACTACAAATTTGAAAAAATTAAATATTCTTTAACTTACGATAACTTTCGATAGAATGACAGTAGCGAGTTGAAAATTTGACAAAATGTTTTTAAGAAGATCTACTTGGTCGGTATTGAAAATGGGTAAGATCCCACTCAAGTAACTTCTACCTCCCCTACAAATGCAACTTCAAATAAGCGATAACTTTTGACAGAATGAAGCCAGCGACTTGAAATTTTGGTCGAATGTTTGAAGTGAGATTGGGTTAGTTGGTATTCATTTGGTATTCATTCAGATTAGACCTAAGGAACCCCTACCACCCCTAGAAATGAAATTTTAAATCAGCGATAACTTACGACAAAATAAAGCTAGCGACTTGAAATTTTGGTCAAATATTTGTAGTAGGATCCAGTTGGCTAATACTGAAAATACGTAAAATCCGACCAATGAAACCCCTGCTTCCCCTTCAAAGAGTGAAGCTAGACACCTGACATCTTTTTTTTAATGTTTGTATTGTGATCTAATTGGTTGGTGGCTATGATGGGCAAGATCCGATCCATGGAACTTCTACCACCCCTACAAGTAAGACTTCAAATAAGCAATAACTTTCGATAGAATGAAGCTAGCGACTTGAAAAATTCGACAAATATTTGTAGAATTGGTTAGTTAATTGATTTTTAGAATGGACAAGATCCTCATGAATGTGTGCCAAACTCCCCTATAAACTGGCCATATAGGAAACTCACTTTTAATGCATATGTTCGTTGCCAATTGGTACTTTTGGTATCACCACTAGGTCTGTACAAGTCTAGAGTATATACGCTTCGGACTCCGGGCCGAAGTGAAGCTTCGGCCTGGTTTTCTTCTTTTTTTTTTGCCCGAGGGGGGGGGGGGGGGGCCAACGGCAGTGTTAAAGCCTGAAGATCAGTTGAAAACCTTAATTTTCTATTTTTTTTTCCTTTTTTTCTTTTTTCTTCTTTCTTCATACCCTAGACTTATAGTATAGGGTATATTGTTTTTGTCGTCAAGACGAAAATATGTAACACCTTAAAGGAGGCTCCGGAAGTATAGCAATGTATATATATATATATATAAATGATCAGGGTCACTTCCTGATTCGATTTAGCCATGTCTGTCTGTCTGTCTGTCTGTCCGTCTGTCTGTCTGTCTGTCCGTCTGTCTGTCCGTTCGCACGATAACTTTCGATAAAATGAAGCTAGAGCTTTGAAACTTTGGTCAAATGTTGGTAGTATGATCTAGTTGGATGGTATTGAAATTGGGCATGATCAGGCCAAGAGAACGCCTACCTCCCCTACATATGTAAAATAATTAAATGTATCTATAACTCCCGATTAAAACATCATGAAAAGCTCTAGCTTTGGTATATTGCTAGTGAGGGTAATCTTATACTCTCCTGGGAAAATAAAATCGATCAGTTGAAAACTAACGGTAATTTTCTTACAAAGAGCCCCGTACTACCCTGCTTTTCAGGTTTTCTGTCTATAACTCTTGAACCAATTGACGTAGACACCTGATTTTTGGCATGTAACCCTGAGGAAAGAAGCTGCTCAAGGTTCTGTAAGTTGGGCAAAATCAGATAAAAGGAACACCTACCTCCCCTATAAATTTAAAAAAATTAAATGTTCCTTTAATTACGATAACTTTCGATAAAATGATACTACCGACTTAAAAATTTGGTGGAATGTTGCTAGTAAGACCTACTTAGTTGGTATTGAATATGGGCAAGATACGACCCAAGGAACCCCCACCTCCTCTACCGACGAAACTTCAAATAAGCAATAACTTTTGATACAATGAAGCCAGTGACTTGAAATTTTGGTCAAATGTTTGAAGTGAGATTGAGTTGGTTGGCATTAAAGATGGGTAAAATCCGAACTAAGGAACCCCTACCTCCCCAAGAAATGAAACTGATCAAGATCACCTATAGATATGACCTTGGAAAATAAAATAAAAAAAAGTGTGAACAAATTATTTTTTTTTAATTTAAGGGCTGTAAATGACTCGAAATTTAAAAATTAGTATTATATAATGTTAAAACAAATTGTTTATAACAAAACAGGAAGTTTTTATTTTTGATAAAATTAGTATAGTAAATATAAAGGTGAAAACTCGAGAAAAATAAGATAAAACAGCAAAATGTTGATCGTGGGCTACATATCCTTCTTATTTTTTCGAGCTATATCTAATAAACAGTTTATCTGATTTCTACAGGCTATTTTCTGATTTTAGGGTAAGATATTACCTGCAATTCATACTAGAATATGCTAGCGGGTATAGTTTTTGAGTAATTGCGTTTTTATTTAAAAAAAAGTCGGTGATTTTGCAAAGGTTAAATTACTTTGGTCAGTCAAATTGTTATAACACTGGTTGCTTTAATTAGGGTAGTTTCAATTTTTGATATATTGTTTGAGTTGGTACATTGCTTAAAAATTCGAGTTTTCTATTTCCCCCTAACACCACGGACCCCGCCACCATGTTGAAAATGTGCCTAATTTTTGGGCTTGTCCAGTTTCTTTTCAGTATCTCCTAACTTGGTCTCACAAGAAATCTTGTAAAATTTTATTTAACTAGAGTAATTTATCTACAATTTAAGACTAAAATAAAACTTCTAGCTGTTATACTTACCGAGATAGAGCTTTTAAGGCATAAATCGATGAGTATTCATATTTGAATTTTTGCTCAAAGCTACTCTAAAAATGGCCCGCATTTAAAAATATTGACCACGTTAGGCTCACAATCAAATTGTCCCCAACTTTTACAGACAAGCTTTTCCATTTGGAGGATCCGCTGCAAAGATCTGTGAGCTTGAAAAGTGAAAAAGTGTGATTTTTCTCGGGAGCATCGAAAATTGTCATTTTTTGACTATAAATTTTGACTATGCTACCGAACCGAATTTCAACTTTGAGCAGTGCATTGAACGCAGAATTCAACGGTCTTTAATTTACGACTGCAAGGTTTTTCAATCCGAGGCACCGTTTAGGATTTATAACGATATTATTAAAAAAAGGGCTCAAATTCCTCGGATTATCACCCTCCAAAAGTTAAGCGCACCTTCTACGACCATGCAAACTCAGTTTCCATGTATTCGGTATCTATAGAAGGGATTAAAATTATTTTCAGATATTTCCCTCATTATTATTAAAAAGCCCCAAAATTGGCTTAATTTGACTGGCCTATAAGACGAAAAATAAAGTTGAATATATTTCGGAAAAAAATAGAGAACTCTCTGTAGTGTGTCCTGCAATCCACTGTTGCAATGAGCAAAGTGAACCCATATAAAAAAATTGGTACTGTTGAGCGGTCTTTGGAACACTATTAGAAGGGTCCACAAAAAAATTCAGCTTGTTTACAATTAGGTACTATAATTCTGGACTATTATTGATAAATCGTCTAAATAAAATCTAACACTTTATCCACAAGTTCAGCCTTATTTGCGCCTCGATATTCGCCTTTAATTGATTTGTGTCAGCTGGATTAATCTCGTAGACCTTAATTTTGACCCCATAGGAACTAATCAAGAGGCGATAACATTAGTCGCCTGACTTGTTTTCTTAAGCAAACCTCACACAGGAAATTTAATTAAATTTTTGAACAAATTTTTTTTAAGATTTACGGTGCCTTTGATTTTATAAATTGAATAAATATGAAAACGAAACCCGAGTTCGAAGCGTATATACCCAGCCACCCGGCCACCGAACGCGACAACATTCGATCGGATCTTGCCCGTTTTCAATACCAACTCACTAGATCTTACTACCATAATCCGACCAAATTCTTTACTTGCTAGACCAAAAGTTATCGTAGTTAAATGGATATTTAATTTTTTTGACATTTGTAGGGGAGGTAGGCGTTTCTCTGGTTTGATTACGCCCGTCTTACTAAAACTAAAGAAGTTTCTCATCTAAACTTTCATCATCTGAACTTTACATGCCAAAAATCAGCTCTCTACGTCAGTTGGTTTAAGAGTTATAGGTAAAGACGTGAAAAGTACTTTAATGCTGGGCTCTTCGTAAGAGAAGTACCGTTACTTTTCAACTGATTGATCTTATTTTCACAAAAGAGTATAAAGCGACCCTCCTGGGTCATTCACCAAAGTTACTAAGTTAGGTTACCACGTTTATTCGATCGGAAGTTACAGATACGTTTATTTATGTTACATATGTAGAGGAGGTAGGCGTTCCATTGGTCGGATAATGCTTATTTTCAATACCAACTAGATGCTACTACGAAGATTTGACCAAAATTTCAAGTCGATAGCTTCATTCCATCGAAAGTTATCGTGCGAACGGACAGACAGACAAACATGAAAATCGAATCAGGAGACGACCCTGATCATTTCCATATGTACTATATATTTCCATATCTACGGAGCCTCTTTTAATGCCTGCTGCAGACAATGGGCTATGACAGGCAATTGGAAACCATTGTCATTGTGTATCTACGCGTATAGCGGTTAAGTGGCGATGGCGTTGGGCGGAAAATTGTTTTAAAAGCTATTATGGGCAGGCAGCTATCATCGACAAAAATCGCTATCTGCGCAGATTCACGGCAGCAATTGATAACGATGGGCCATTGTCTGTAAGAGGCATAAGATGTTACATATTTTAGTTTTGTGACAAAAACAATATACAATAGCGGATCCAGAGGAGGCCATGGCGGCCCGGGCGCCCTCCAAAATGTTTAGTATATAGAACTTGGTCGTGGAATATTCGAGCATACACTTGAAAATAATTTTCAAAAGGCGAATACAAAAGATACTCGACAAGGGTGGGATTCATTGCGCTACACGTTCTTCCTCGACTTTGCTTAATAGGGCAGATGGTTTTTATGTTCGCACACTTGTCTGGGAGCACCATCTGAACGTAGACTTCTGAGCAGGGATACCCCGTAAGGTGCTCCCTCCCTATCTCTGGGACTCTGTGAAATAACATTGCTGTCGCCATATATGGTAAGTTTACTGATGTTCTTAGTGAGGTATTGTAGAGTGCTCTCTCACAACAAAGGTTAATCCGAACAGAACAGAGTTTATTCTCTTGACAAGTATGGGATACTTTCAGTCTAGCCTACTGTGCTACTTGGGACGAGCCTAATTTTAGCTGAGAGGTCGAAGTTTCTATGTAGCTGTTACTGTTGAACTTTTCTATTGGTGAGTTTTTTTGCGAATCTATCCGGTGTAGGGCAGGCTAACAACACGCGTTACAACAACACACACTTATACTTATACTTTTTTAAGTGTTCTTTTAGTTATTTTTAGCTCGAAATCTCATTCATTTTCAGAAATTCTTCCAGTGTCTTTGGAACCTCGAAGAGCAAGTCCTTGCCGACCACAAACAATAATTGTTTCAATTATTGGAATCAAACGCTGTTTATTTTCATTTAGAAGGTCTAACTTCTGCTTTGAAAGCTGCAAATCGACGGGCAATGCATTTTTACTTTCAATTTCAGCTCTTGCAAAATACATTTTTTATGGTATTTTACCTGATTATGTCTTTTAAAAGTGTCTAATGCTTTTTCCCAATTCCTGAATGGATTAGTAACTAAATATCCTAAAGTTTGATGACCGACCCCTCCCGCTCGAACACAGAACAGAACACAGCATTTACAAAACTCACCGTCTTCTTTCGCTGAGTATGCCAGCCAAGAAAATTTTTGAAGCCAAGATTGTTGAAACTTCAAATTTCTGGAGTCTGATGCAGGAAAATTGTACTATAGTCTATAGAGGGAGTCCAAATTTTGTTTTGCAATCCAACATTAGACTCTATACCGTCAGCGGAAGGTTTTCCTGCAAATAATCCAATATCATAGGTGGAGCTTTTTGGTATCTCGAGATCATTCTCCATATCAGCAGTTTTCTGCGTGAACGAAAACCAAAATAAAATATCAAACAATGCTTGTATTGGATAATTTGGGGGTTTGTTTAGAAAATTTCATTGCATTCGTCTAATAGAAAAAGATTAATTATAAATTAAATGAGATACAGAAGAAGGTACGTTGAGGCATCACAGAGTTAAACTAATCCAATTAACTTTCAACTTTGTGCTTTCACCACATTATATTTTCAACCTCTGTCTCTTTTGCTAATGTGACTGTCCTTATCATTTACTTGATCTGAGAACGAATATACTTAATGTTATTTTGGATACAGTAAAAATTCTTTTTCTTCTTGGCCCATAATCGGACACCCCCATTCCTGGACACACGTTTTTAATTACGTTTTCAGCGTAAAATACACTCTAATGAGCAGACTCTCCAATAAATGATGCGGACACAATATTTCTATAAATTTTCTACTTTAAATCTTGTTGCGAACCACGGCTTTTGTCGAGCCGCCGTCACTGCAACAAAAATATTTTTAACCAGGATGCTATTGGCTTGGTGGCACCGGTTCCGGCTAGACCAGCGGAGGTCGTGGGGTATTTTAGCCAAAGCACCCTGGTCCTTGCACAGCCACCTAAAACATTGAAATGCGAGGGAAGGAACAGGATAAGGGAAGGAATGTGTCCATCCTTCGGGACACGGAAGAACCCAAAGTGATAAAAAAATTAGTTATTCATTTTAGCAAGTATAATAAAGAAACAAAAAATCAGTATAAAACCAAGGAAAATTCAGTTAATATTCAAAGAGAAAAGAACATTTAAATCAAATTATAGAATAAATTATGGTAAATATAATAGTAAAGGAAAAAGCTAAAATACAAGACGAAAAGCTACTTACAGTGCACGGTCCACCGATGAACGATCGATCGCCCGTCAGTCCGAACATACCAGTATTTTTCACTGTATATTTACACGAAAATAAAATTAGATTTAAAAAAAATGCAAAAAAAAGAAATATACTAAATGAATGCAACTTAATCTAAAATGAAATCGATGCACGGAACATCCAAAAGAAATCGTTCAAAACGCTCTTTAAACTTTCACATCAATTCTTAAGTTTCGTTGAATCATTGGCATTAATATTGATTTTCAGCTTTTTTTTAAACGTAACCAGTTCTTTTTTCTACGAGTATCTGTCTGTCTGTTATATTCAACCGAGTCGTCAGGTTTGACTTTTTCACATGAATTTTGTAATGAATGACTCTTCTGATGGTCTATTCGGATTGTTAATTGGCAAATATTTTTCTTAAAATTGTTACATAACAATTCGAATTTTTAATCAGGGATTTTCCAAGAACGACAACTCTGTCATTCTATCACACTGTGGGTCGTTGACACTAGCAAACGCTATATTCTGATGGGCTTTTATGTGTCCTGTAAGAATATGCTGTTTGATCTGGTGTCATCGACCTCGCACTGGGATAGAACAGACAAGCGGGTAGCGATATTCGTTCTCGCTCCAACATCCAAGTCGAGTTTTATGCAAATGGAGAATTCCGTTGTATGAAACTCGATTAGCGAGAAATTTCAGCCGATGTTGTGCTGAATCGGGGGTCTCGACCTTTCGAGAGGGAGACCGACTCAAGAGTCCACTTTCACCCGTCGGAGCGATCACATCGGCACGCCATTGCCGGGTCGCGCGAATTTTTTTTTTTTTGTGGGAAGCCATTTCTATCCGCTGTCCGAGAAACATCAGCGCGATCGCCCAGACAAGGGGTCGATTTTCACCCGTGAGAGGTTGTACCGGCACCACTATCGCCTGGACGCGTTGCATATGTTTTCTTGCTAAAAAAAACGGGTGATTTTCTCGAAAGAAAAATAACAAAACAAAAGAGTTTAAATTCTTCCGACGTCCGTGACACATCGGCGCGAACACGACAAAATATCGACTTTGACCCGTCATTGTCGTAACCCCGGAAACGTCTCCGACGCGACGCCTCATTATGGAACGTCAAATATAAAAATTTGGTGGTGAAGGCAATTCCGCCTGCGTTTAAGGATTTCGATGCTGCATGTAACGAGCTTTTGATGGACGTTTTTCCGGATTGCGTATTGTGTTCAAATTGTGCAATAATGCCAGTTTTTTTAAAACCAACAACAACAACGACACCATTTTTTTATGCGAAACCAACAAGATAGTTGACATGTACACTGCTGCTATGCATTCAAGTGCCAGTACGACGTTTTTTTTAACGATTTGCCGTCCTGAGGGACGTTTTTTTTGTTACTTATTTATTAGTTTAATTTGTTTTCTTTGCTTTTCTTTATTTAATTGATAAAAATTTTAGTAGTTACTTGAGTTCGTGCTAATGAAAGTTAGGTTACAGTGCTCGCGTCTCCAAGTGGCCACTTCGGATACCGGGTGAGTAATTTATATACATATGTTTATGTTTTCCTTTCTTCTTCTTCCACTTTGAATTACATTTTCTCCTTTTGCTACCTCGCGAATAATTTATGCCTCATTTAGTTTCTTTTTGACATATTTTTTGTTTGTATACTTGGATTAATACCTTCTATTTTGAGTTTTAGAATAAACATGAGTTTATAACGTTTCTTGAAAAATTTGGGCTTTTCCTTTAAATGAATCACCTCTTCCCCATTTCAGGTCGTCGTTGGTACTATGAGGTAGAGACCTCATAGTTGTTGCTTTGGTTTGGGAGGTACCAACAATTTGGCCAAGGTACCTCATTGGTAGGGAGGGTTAAGAGGCCAGGGTCCGCTCCATCTGGACCCGGGAGTCGTGTCGAGGTACATGAGCCGGTCGATGGCCATTGCCTTTATGTAGTTTCATTTTTTCTTCTTTGCGATTTTTTTTAGGTCGTGGGACCTTTGGTACCCGTGTGTGTGCTGTCGTTGTCCTTAGGCACGAGATATTTTGGAATGCTAATGGTACGGGGCAGCGAGATGGCAAAAACCCCGCCCACATCTCCCGTCACTGAGCTACAGCAAGCTCGTGCCGACGCCTATCCTGCTGAGGAGTTCTCGCCTGATGGCGTCGCCGGACCTTCACGGTCAGTTCGGCAAACTTTAACTCCGTCCCCATGGACACTTAGGTGTCCGCAGCACATGTCCATTACAATTTTCATAAATTCGATAACCGTAGGCAATTTTCACACAGTTCCATTAACTAATTTTGAAAATAGTCTTCTTCTCGCTCACTAATATTTTCTTTAAATTTTTCCACTCTCAGTTTTTTTTTGGTCACCGCTTTCCAGTTCTTTTGTTTTTATCCACTAATCCGAACTCTCTTCAATTCTTCAATTCAATTCGCAACAGTTTGCTTTCCAATTTAAAACTCCTTCACATCGTTCATACTATCCACCAAAAATTGCCGCAATCCTCAAAAAAAAAACGTCTCCATCAACTTTTCCGCAAACCAAAATCCAACTTCCCACAATTCCTCAACAAAACTCCTTTTTTTCAAAACCGAATTGAATTGCCTGCCGATCAAAACTAATCTCCTTTTTTTTCCGCGCTTACTCCAAAAAAAAACCCTAAAGTATTCGCGCTCCTTCACCTTTTGCCTTAGAGGTCGTCGCCCTCGATGATCCTCTCCTGCCGTTATCCAATCCCCCAACCGCATCCTCCTGAAAAAGGAAAATCCACGGGCATATCTGTTTTAGCATGAACAGCTGACGTGCATACCAACAACATGCTGACCCCGCCATCCGCCAACACCGAGCCAAGGCACGCATGCAAAATCCTCTCTGTGTCGCCGTCATATTGCCAGAAATAATTGCCTCCCACTACGCTGTGCGTACAGAGTAAACATGATTGTATCATCAGCTGCGCTAGTACTCCGCTAGTGGCGACATGCCACCAACCAGTGACGTGCAGTGGAAATTTTTCATAGTCAAGCAGTTGGGCGCACTAAAGCCAATTTAGCATAAACAAAAATGGACTGTATAATAGAATATGGACAGTCACAAAAACATTTATACCAAGCGGCTTTAAGCCTTAAAGAAGAAATCAGGAAAGATATAAATAAAATATTGGCACATATATTCGGAATACAAAAAAAAAAAAAAAAATAAATAAATAAAATATTACTAATAAAAAAAATGATAAATAAATATTATGTTAATTAAGACTAAGAAAAATTCAGGGGTATTTGAAATAAATAAATATTCTTTCGCCATTGCCATTTATTTGTATTCCAAATCTATGCGCCGTTCTTTAAGTAAAAACTCTTTAATCACATTATCAAAAAAATCGTTTTCTCTTTGCATTTGTATAAGAAGATCCTTTTCAACCGCAATTAAAGCAAGATCCGAAAGTCGTTCTTGGGATTGGCGATTTCTCAAAAATGTGTGAACGCGCTTTAGTGTTGAAAATGACCTTTCCGCAGTTGCCACTGTGACTGGAATTGACGTTAATAATTTTGCTAAAATATGAACTTGCTTAAAACCGTTTGCGACATAAGGCCGTTTTTGAAAATAATCGAGAATTTTACTAGGATTCGCGTTTTTAAACTCATCTGAAGAATAAATAACTTTTAGCTCATTTTTCAACTTTATTCTGTCGAAAAATTGACCGTGATATTCAATAAGTGAGTCAAAATTTTTATCGGGAAAATTTGACTTGATTTTGGAAAAATAATTCGGTTCAAGCAACTCTAAAAATGAAAGATCTTTAAACGAATGGAATCGATCTCGAATTTGCCCGAGAATAACATCTATAATCTCCCGAAATATCCGCCGTAAATTTTGTAAAGGATCTATCGCATTTCTACATTTCTTACGTGGTGGCTGATATTCTGCTGTAACTGTCGAATAGAAATTATCAAACTTTTTAGAAAAGTCATTTTCAAGCCAATTTTCAAATTCAATAATTTTTTGGCTTGCATATGAAATGTTTACCACTTTGCTCTGAATAATATTAAATAATATATCAGTTTTCGAAAAAATTTCAGAAAAAATTAACAGATATAATTGAAAATCTGACTCTGCGAATTTTTGTAAGTATATATCGGAAAAAGTCAAGGAATCGCCATCCCAGTGTTGAGAACCATTCGAAATTGTCTCAAAAACTGTACAAATTTCATGCTTATGTTCAAATATAACGTTAATAATACGCGAATGATAATGCCAACGCGTTTTGGAAACCGATGGTAAACGACGATTTACTATATTTGCAAAAAGGTCCGACCTTTTAGTGGATGTATTAAAAAATGATGCGATTTTATTGATGTGCGCGAAAAATAATTTAATTTCCGGAATAAACTCAACTGCTTTAGACAATACTAGATTTAGTGAATGAGCGTAACATGGAACGAAAATTGCCGATTTATGTTTTTCCCGAATTAAAGTCTGAACTCCACGAATTTGAGAACTCATTACTGCTGCGCCATCGTAACATTGTGCAATTAATTTCTTATCGATATTAAAATTTTGCAATTGTTTTAAAATGTGAGAGCTTATTGCTGTAGCTGTACGATTAGCGCTTACATCCAAAAATCCGATAAATCTTTCTTCAATCTCATTTGATATTGTATTTCTAAAAATCATCGTTAATTGTTCCCGACCGCTAACATCTGGCGTTTCGCCGACCATTACAGCTACAAATGGAGCCTCCTTTATTTCCAAATTGATTTTATTTCGAACCACATTAGCTATAGCGGAAACAAGATCGTTTTGGATTCTATTAGACAAACCCGAAAACGCTGCATTTGCTTTTATAGAATCTATGTGGGACTCAATTATCGGATCGTACAAACTCAAGAAATTTACGGTTTCGATAAAATTACCACGATTATTTGAAGAAGAGTCTTCATTATTTCCGCGAAAAGGAAGCTCCTGTTTTGCCAAAAAAATTACAGTATCGATTAAACGTTTCAAAATATTACGATTACGCTCAACTTTTTCATTATGCAAACTAACAGATATTGCCACCTGGTTACTAAGCATAAACTCTATACGCTGAGAACCAAAATTATCTAATTTAATTAACGACTAAAGATGTTTTTCGGAACTTGAATGCTTTGCTGCTGAGCCCGTAAAATTATTCAAATCACTAAATCCAGCTTTATTCCAAACAGATTTTTCATTCGTGAACAAAAGACACGGCCAGCAAAATAACTTATTTAATTTACAGCTTCCCGTTAACCAAATGTACTTTTCATACGTTTCGATATGGAATTTTCGCGTAATATTTTTTAATTTAAACTCTAAACTAAGATCTGGCTTCGGTCTATCCGATTCTATAATTTCTCTTTTCTTGGCAAAGGAAAGAGTTGAAAATCCCGCTTTTAGTACGAAATCCGTCGCGCAGCAATACTCCGACATAATGCGAAAAGAAAACTTACCACTTCTATCACAAATCAAATCAATTAAATCACTACAAACGGTCAAAAAAACTTCAAATCACAATTTAATCAAAATCACCCGATTGCACTGATTTCCTCTTTTAAATTGCAAGGGAAAATCCATTACATAACAAAAACAAAAGCTCTACTTGGAAAATCAAATTCCCATAAACATTCCCTGCATTGGCAACATTTCATTAACAAGCATCATTGGGCTTTATCCCACACACAAAAGCAGTCGCGCCAGTGCTTGACTTGTCTCATATAAATTTGCGAACAAAACAAAAAAAATCGTTGCCCAATGTACTACCGAAATCCAAGATTCCCATTTTCTGGAATCAACATGTCTCTAGTATTTGGATGCACACATGGTACATGCATCTAAAGATCTAGGCACATTTTCCTATTCTAAGTTTGGTGTCTATGGTGTGCAAAATGTGGGAGGTTTGAATATTATCTAAAGTAATTGAACGAATGTTTTTTAACCAAAAGAAGGCGCGGATCAGAATTTGAATGTGTAAAGGAATATTTGAATGATAATATGTATTCTTCAGCTTAAAGAAAAACATTGACTGAAATGATGATATGTGTATTGGTGTAAGCAAAGTTTATTATTGAATTGCTTATTTCGGTAAGTCAAGCAGTTTGGAATTGCTTACTACGAGTGCACGTCACTGCTATAGCGGAAACAAGATCGTTTTGGATTCTATTAGACAAACCCGAAAACGCTGCATTTGCTTTTATAGAATCTATGTGGGACTCAATTATCGGATCGTACAAACTCAAGAAATTTACAGTTTCGATAAAATTACCACGATTATTTGAAGAAGAGTCTTCATTATTTCCGCGAAAAGGAAGCTCCTGTTTTGCCAAAAAAATTACAGTATCGATTAAACGTTTCAAAATATTACGATTACGCTCAACTTTTTCATTATGCAAACTAACAGATATTGCCACCTGGTTACTAAGCATAAACTCTATACGCTGAGAACCAAAATTATCTAATTTAATTAACGACTAAAGATGTTTTTCGGAACTTGAATGCTTTGCTGCTGAGCCCGTAAAATTATTCAAATCACTAAATCCAGCTTTATTCCAAACAGATTTTTCATTCGTGAACAAAAGACACGGCCAGCAAAATAACTTATTTAATTTACAGCTTCCCGTTAACCAAATGTACTTTTCATACGTTTCGATATGGAATTTTCGCGTAATATTTTTTAATTTAAACTCTAAACTAAGATCTGGCTTCGGTCTATCCGATTCTATAATTTCTCTTTTCTTGGCAAAGGAAAGAGTTGAAAATCCCGCTTTTAGTACGAAATCCGTCGCGCAGCAATACTCCGACATAATGCGAAAAGAAAACTTACCACTTCTATCACAAATCAAATCAATTAAATCACTACAAACGGTCAAAAAAACTTCAAATCACAATTTAATCAAAATCACCCGATTGCACTGATTTCCTCTTTTAAATTGCAAGGGAAAATCCATTACATAACAAAAACAAAAGCTCTACTTGGAAAATCAAATTCCCATAAACATTCCCTGCATTGGCAACATTTCATTAACAAGCATCATTGGGCTTTATCCCACACACAAAAGCAGTCGCGCCAGTGCTTGACTTGTCTCATATAAATTTGCGAACAAAACAAAAAAAAAATCGTTGCCCAATGTACTACCGAAATCCAAGATTCCCATTTTCCGGAATCAACATGTCTCTAGTATTTGGATGCACACATGGTACATGCATCTAAAGATCTAGGGACATTTTCCTATTCTAAGTTTGGTGTCTATGGTGTGCAAAATGTGGGAGGTTTGAATATTATCTAAAGTAATTGAACGAATGTTTTTTAACCAAAAGAAGGCGCGGATCAGAATTTGAATGTGTAAAGGAATATTTGAATGATAATATGTATTCTTCAGCTTAAAGAAAAACATTGACTGAAATGATGATATGTGTATTGGTGTAAGCAAAGTTTATTATTGAATTGCTTATTTCGGTAAGTCAAGCAGTTTGGAATTGCTTACTACGAGTGCACGTCACTGCTATAGCGGAAACAAGATCGTTTTGGATTCTATTAGACAAACCCGAAAACGCTGCATTTGCTTTTATAGAATCTATGTGGGACTCAATTATCGGATCGTACAAACTCAAGAAATTTACAGTTTCGATAAAATTACCACGATTATTTGAAGAAGAGTCTTCATTATTTCCGCGAAAAGGAAGCTCCTGTTTTGCCAAAAAAATTACAGTATCGATTAAACGTTTCAAAATATTACGATTACGCTCAACTTTTTCATTATGCAAACTAACAGATATTGCCACCTGGTTACTAAGCATAAACTCTATACGCTGAGAACCAAAATTATCTAATTTAATTAACGACTAAAGATGTTTTTCGGAACTTGAATGCTTTGCTGCTGAGCCCGTAAAATTATTCAAATCACTAAATCCAGCTTTATTCCAAACAGATTTTTCATTCGTGAACAAAAGACACGGCCAGCAAAATAACTTATTTAATTTACAGCTTCCCGTTAACCAAATGTACTTTTCATACGTTTCGATATGGAATTTTCGCGTAATATTTTTTAATTTAAACTCTAAACTAAGATCTGGCTTCGGTCTATCCGATTCTATAATTTCTCTTTTCTTGGCAAAGGAAAGAGTTGAAAATCCCGCTTTTAGTACGAAATCCGTCGCGCAGCAATACTCCGACATAATGCGAAAAGAAAACTTACCACTTTTATCACAAATCAAATCAATTAAATCACTACAAACGGTCAAAAAAACTTCAAATCACAATTTAATCAAAATCACCCGATTGCACTGATTTCCTCTTTTAAATTGCAAGGGAAAATCCATTACATAACAAAAACAAAAGCTCTACTTGGAAAATCAAATTCCCATAAACATTCCCTGCATTGGCAACATTTCATTAACAAGCATCATTGGGCTTTATCCCACACACAAAAGCAGTCGCGCCAGTGCTTGACTTGTCTCATATAAATTTGCGAACAAAACAAAAAAAATCGTTGCCCAATGTACTACCGAAATCCAAGATTCCCATTTTCTGGAATCAACATGTCTCTAGTATTTGGATGCACACATGGTACATGCATCTAAAGATCTAGGCACATTTTCCTATTCTAAGTTTGGTGTCTATGGTGTGCAAAATGTGGGAGGTTTGAATATTATCTAAAGTAATTGAACGAATGTTTTTTAACCAAAAGAAGGCGCGGATCAGAATTTGAATGTGTAAAGGAATATTTGAATGATAATATGTATTCTTCAGCTTAAAGAAAAACATTGACTGAAATGATGATATGTGTATTGGTGTAAGCAAAGTTTATTGAATTGCTTATTTCGGTAAGTCAAGCAGTTTGGAATTGCTTACTACGAGTGCACGTCACTGCTATAGCGGAAACAAGATCGTTTTGGATTCTATTAGACAAACCCGAAAACGCTGCATTTGCTTTTATAGAATCTATGTGGGACTCAATTATCGGATCGTACAAACTCAAGAAATTTACAGTTTCGATAAAATTACCACGATTATTTGAAGAAGAGTCTTCATTATTTCCGCGAAAAGGAAGCTCCTGTTTTGCCAAAAAAATTACAGTATCGATTAAACGTTTCAAAATATTACGATTACGCTCAACTTTTTCATTATGCAAACTAACAGATATTGCCACCTGGTTACTAAGCATAAACTCTATACGCTGAGAACCAAAATTATCTAATTTAATTAACGACTAAAGATGTTTTTCGGAACTTGAATGCTTTGCTGCTGAGCCCGTAAAATTATTCAAATCACTAAATCCAGCTTTATTCCAAACAGATTTTTCATTCGTGAACAAAAGACACGGCCAGCAAAATAACTTATTTAATTTACAGCTTCCCGTTAACCAAATGTACTTTTCATACGTTTCGATTTGGAATTTTCGCGTAATATTTTTTAATTTAAACTCTAAACTAAGATCTGGCTTCGGTCTATCCGATTCTATAATTTCTCTTTTCTTGGCAAAGGAAAGAGTTGAAAATCCCGCTTTTAGTACGAAATCCGTCGCGCAGCAATACTCCGACATAATGCGAAAAGAAAACTTACCACTTCTATCACAAATCAAATCAATTAAATCACTACAAACGGTCAAAAAAACTTCAAATCACAATTTAATCAAAATCACCCGATTGCACTGATTTCCTCTTTTAAATTGCAAGGGAAAATCCATTACATAACAAAAACAAAAGCTCTACTTGGAAAATCAAATTCCCATAAACATTCCCTGCATTGGCAACATTTCATTAACAAGCATCATTGGGCTTTATCCCACACACAAAAGCAGTCGCGCCAGTGCTTGACTTGTCTCATATAAATTTGCGAACAAAACAAAAAAAATCGTTGCCCAATGTACTACCGAAATCCAAGATTCCCATTTTCTGGAATCAACATGTCTCTAGTATTTGGATGCACACATGGTACATGCATCTAAAGATCTAGGCACATTTTCCTATTCTAAGTTTGGTGTCTATGGTGTGCAAAATGTGGGAGGTTTGAATATTATCTAAAGTAATTGAACGAATGTTTTTTAACCAAAAGAAGGCGCGGATCAGAATTTGAATGTGTAAAGGAATATTTGAATGATAATATGTATTCTTCAGCTTAAAGAAAAACATTGACTGAAATGATGATATGTGTATTGGTGTAAGCAAAGTTTATTATTGAATTGCTTATTTCGGTAAGTCAAGCAGTTTGGAATTGCTTACTACGAGTGCACGTCACTGCCACCAACACACAGAAATCTCCGCTGCACACTGCATTGCACTTGTGCTGCACGAAAACATTGCGTCTACACTACACAGAAGCAATTGGATCATCCAACATGATGACGGCACAAAGATGATCTATGCTAGCTTTCTGATAGTGCTCCGACAGCAATACATTTACGTTTTACCATTATTTTCGCAGCATATCTCTGATATCGGAGCATTAACCGGTTGAGCAACGGAAAGTAATCAGCTGACTCAAATGCATAGTTTATGAACCAACTGGCGAAATGTTGTTGCAGTGGTTCGCAATAATCTCATAAAACACGTTTTAACAAATGAATATCCGAACAAAACTTGATATTAAATTTTTTGATTATCCTTTTGTGAAATCTCCCTTAACAAACATCTCCCGTTAGCGGACACCTCTAATTAGCGGTAACTTTCAAATTCCCCGCACATTTCATCCTAAAATCCATATATTTATACCGCTTATTAGCGCCTCCACTTCTCATGCCTCGTGTGTGGCGGCACCTGAATAGTTCAAAGCTCACACCAACAGACAAAACCAGAGCCAAATTTTTGTGTTGCTTGAGTTGAAACTCTTAAATTCAAGAGCATATAGAACGGTTAAATATGCTTCGATTTAAATGAAACATGGAAGGGTTATTGTGTATGAAATTATTCATGATTTGACTAACACATCGCTGCAGGCGCTGGAGGGTGTAAATTGAAAATATAGAAATCTACTATTATTAACCTTTTCCAGAAGATACCGTTATGCGGAGTATTTTGGGCTCCCACAAATGAACTCCTCCTCCCCACTCTTTTGTTCGAATTTTAAACCAGAAATGAAATGCACTCAATGTCCCCTTTCATATAATATCCCACATGGCTGTGTGCTATGACAAAAAAGTTTGACCCTCATTTCACCTCTATCGCAAAGTGGACTAATTAAAACTACCAAATTCGATGAATGTAGCTTCTGTCGTTACAGAGATAATAATCTCTGGAAAAGCGGACAGACGGACAGACGGACAGACAGACATCAAAGCGGTTTTTTAAGGGTTTTGCTTTTACTACAAACCGCTAAAAATAGGAATGAATATCCTCACGAATAAGCGGACACCTCTGATTAACGGACAAAATTGTTGGTCCCGTGAATGTCCGCTATTGAGAAATTTCACTATACATATAAATTCCACAGATTTGTGCGTTGTCGATTGCAATGGAATCGGTGGTTCCCCGTTATACTAAACCGTACCATTCATGTGTGTCGTTCCTTTCTATTAAGGCTTCATTTACATTGGCCCTACGAACCGGATGAACAGCATACTTTCGCGCCACAACCATCTACTTTGTTGTTGGTCGCCAATGTATAGTAGTTCACACGGCAAAGTAATTTAAACGTAACTCGTGCGTTTTTTATGGAGCCGTGCTAAAATACATTCGCGCTTGCCGGTCCGGGTGGCGACAATATGTCCCCCACATCAGAATGCGGCGACGCACAATGCGTCGCACACGCAATACGCGATACGAAACTCAAACAAACGAACCGATAATTATCGCTTATATATCAAGTTGTTGTTGCGTGTGTTGCATCGCGTAGCGCATCACTCTTGTGTGGGGCTGCCTAATAAGCAATACCAAACATTTTACAATCCTTCCCGCAGCCGGAAAAAAAGGCTGGGGCCATGGATTCTCGTCGATGGGAGTTTTCACTGTAAGTGCTTTAGAATTTACATATAAGGGGGATTCACGCTCTCTGTCGTAAATATCGTATACTTCGTATTCGTCGTAAACTTCTGTCATCTCCACAGTAAAATGACAGAAGTTTACAACATTACGACAAATACGAGGTTTACGACGTGAGCATGAATCCCCCTATAATGTAATATAGCATTTAAGTATTTACATTCTCGTTATCTAGGCGCGGTTTTTTGCACAAAAACCGTCGAATATTCATTATCGTTTAAAAAAAATTCAAATTCCCAAACTGATGCTGCTAGCCACAGCACTGTTAATGGAGTATGTAAAAATGCATTCGCACCGTAAGGCCGGCCGCATCTTGGACGTAGGCAGGGCAGCGCAGCGCAGCGTGCACATGGCATTGTTGTTGTAAAATCTGATTTTGACAATTGTTACAACAACAATACCATGTACGTGCTGCGCTGCGCTGGCTACGTCCAAGATGTGGCCGGCCTAACTGTTAGGTCACAGTGGCACTCGAAAAAAATTGAAAAAAGGCAGAAATTCAAATTAAAAGTAAATTTGGATCGTTAGGTATTGGAATAGTTTGGTATTGGCAAAATATGAGAGTTATTTATGCCCTAAACTTTTAGTATACGGTATATTGCTTTTGTCACGATGAAAATATGTAACACCTTATGACAAATTGACAAATTCATAGAAATTTTTTTGTCTTCCCCATGTTCAAATGATCAAAATTTCGTTAAGAATTGTTCATTGCCAATGAAAAATTTTAACGAGAAGTATCAACTTCCAGTGGATGGAAATGATATTCTTTGTAAAAATACTTTGGTAGAAAATCCCAATGGGGGGGGGGGGGGGGGGGGGGGTTGAGCCACCCCAAAACCCCCTGTGCGCACGGGCCTGCTGGTGGCAACAAAACGAACCCTATTGCAATCCATGTACAATATACTGTGGTAAGCACAGCAGCCCTTGTATCTAACTTAACCTTGGTACGAGGTTCTGTTCGATTATCATGGCATATCTTATTATCAATAAGAAATATATCTGCGTTTTCAATACACGCATGTCTTTTAAGGACCAGAAGTTGACTATGTTGGGCCCCCTTCAAACTCAATTTCTAGATTCGCCACTGACAATGTACCCTATGCCTTATAAGCTCTAGACTCTAGAATATAATAAATATTTAAAGTAATGTGCATGCAATAAATTGTTTGAAGTCAATCGGATGTATGGCGGCTCGGTATCAACAGCAAGTAAGAGCGTCGAGTAATACCGACGAGCCATACTGCCAATATATGACCAAGGCAGGCCAACGAGTAAAACCGCGGAGTAAAACTGCTAATGTATCACCGCCTTTATAGATCGTGAAAGTCACGTTTTGTGTATTTCGACTGTAGAATCAGTGGCTTCAAACATTCGGATGCATTTCCAACATTAGGACTAGATGATAAGATAATGTCCCACAACGGTAATGAGATACTAACGGCGCGGCGCGGCGTGCTGCCACGATAGAATTGTTGTTTCAGTTAAATGCGTGTTGCCTGGACACTATATCTATTGTTATTGAATTTAATGTTTTTTGTACAGAGCAGAGTAGAGCAGGATAAGCGGCAGATTAGCGTAGCTAAGACGAAAAGTTTAGTTTAGATTAGCATTCAATCATCAACTCAAATTTCAAGAGGAAACTTAAATCCTTAGTACAGATACAATCGTACAAATTTCCTTTACATAGGTGGCACAATTATTTTTATACCCTTCACGGATATGATAGTGTATATTAACTTTGTCATGAAGTTTGAAGGAAGCATCTCCGACCATATAAACTAAATATATTCTTGGTCATTATGATGAGACGAGTCGATTAAGCTTTGTCCGTCTGTCCGTATGGTTCTATGCAAACTAGTCCCTCAGTTTTAAAGCTAACAAGCTGAAATTTTGTACAAAGCATTCTTTCTATTGCACGCTATATATGAAGAAACCAACGGAATCGGACCACTGCGTCATATATACTCAATCGTCATAACCCCTTGTGGGGCATAGCGCGTCAACTGTTCCATGTGGCCCAGTTGACGTTTCGTTGGCATAATCTGGTGTCGGAGAATGCAGTTGCCAGCATACACCTCCTGCACATCCATGGCCACGAACGTCGTCGTGGACGGGACTCGAACCCGAAACCCCGGTAGTCAAACATGAGACTGATTCCTCAACACACTGCGCTACCCGTCGCCCCTACGTCATATAGCTGCCATAGGAACGACCGGTCCAAAAATTCGTCTTTGTGAGAAAAAAATATTGATTTCTTAAAATATCTTTTTCAGATTTCATACTAATCAATAATAACCTTAGTCAAATCATATCCCCGAATTTGGTTGAAATGGGACTACTCTATCATACAGTTATCATAGGAACGACCGTCCCAAAAGCAAGTTGTTGCTAAAAAAAACTTCTGAAGGTATCTTTACCAAATTTCATATTATGTATGATTTCACGCGAAGTATCATACGTTAAGTATCATACCTTCGGCTAGCTTGTTTATGTTTACTATTCCATATAATAACACAAAATGGAAATTTTATTACCAGGAAATGAATTTTATGTGCTTTGTAATGGACGGTTTGATGGGCATCCGAAGATGCCCGTGGGGACGGAGCCTACGGGAGCATATTGACTGTGAAGGTCGGGCTGTGCTATTTGGCAAATAAAAAGGCCCTTCAACGAGTTAAGTAGCGGCCTATGCTTGCTGTACCTCAGTTCGGGGGACGTGGGCGGGGTTTTCGTCATTTACGTATTAACAAAAATTCGTAGGCTTGGGAAAGACAACACAAACAAGGGAGGCAAAAATAAGGAATAATAAAAAAAATTAGGCGATAAGGATGGAATGGTTGGCGGACGGCTGAGATGCCACCGTCTTCGCATCGGGGTCCGGGTGTAATGGGACCTTCGCCCTCTGGTTTCGTACAGATCATATGATTCTTCAAGAATTGTTTGTTTGATACCACAAAATTATAATTAAAATTTGATTTATCTTCAAATCCGAATATTTTAACCCCTCTAATCTTATAATCATACATTTGGCACAAAAGATTCATAATTCACAGTATAATGAGCAATCATAGTCAAATTGAATGAGAAATCTTAAGTCGCGATTTGACTATTAAAGCCTATGCTCACAGAACGAAAACGAATCTTAAAAAATGTATTTTATTTGCTATACCTGGGGCTTGGTTTGTAGGGCATATGGAATTCATATGGCCGGTTGGTTTTGGACAATATTTTCTTTTCTGCTGAGTTCGTGAGCTTGAATTCGTTTTTATCTTTAAAACATATGTGTGTCTATTTGAATATTGATTGAGATCAATGCGTATTGTAATGAGCAAGCTGGTTCACCAGATGGTATTTTGGGGATGGAGCCGGAAGTTTGCCGAAGTTGACCGTGAAGGTCCGGCGGCGCTAGAAGCGAATGCTCCTCAACGAGCTGAGCGGCGGCACATGCTTGTTCCAGCTCAGTTCGGGAGATGTGGGCGGGGTTTTTGCCCGCTCGTTGCCCCAGCCATTACAATGATAACATATATCATGTGCCTTGTTGGTAGACGAAACGACAAAGGATAAAACTGGGTCCCACTGACCCAGAAAAACTAGAAAAAAAAAGTGCAGGCAATGGCCGTCGACCGGCTCATGCTACACGCTCCGGGCCCTGGTGTTGCGGACCCTTGGCCTCTTAACCCAATATATAATAAACCCAACCAATGAGGTCCCATGGCCGGCAAAAATGTTGGGACCTCCCAAAGCGGAACAAGAGATGAGGCCTTCACCTCATCTCATCACCAACCTGAAAGGGGATATGGGAGGTTTCCTTAGAGGAAAACGCCAGGTTCAAAAAGTCAGAAGCACATTATTAATTCATTAAAGAAAATCCATTACATAAGGATACAGAAAACCAAGTCCCAGTAAGAGAGACCTAATACGAAAAAAAATAATGTGTAGCATTAGCTATAGCTATTAGCAATTGAAAAACAAGGAAAATGTAAATTACGGGAAACTAACATGGCAAAAGAAAAAAATTAAATTTACTAAAGACGCACTTACCTCCAGAACCGACGATGGCCACCGTTGATGCCGGAGTAGCTGAAACTCTTTTAAATTTAAACTTAAATAAAGCAAGAAAAAAACGTAAGCAAGAACAAAACTAAAAAAATTAAACCAAACTTAGAGGCAGATAAATTTCTCAAAAAAAAAATGAAAGATATAATGCAAAAAAAAAAAAACTAAATTATCTCGGCAACACAGTAGATGGTAACACCGACGGAAAGTCTACCAATATGAAATGCACTCAAATGGTAGCTTTATGGCTTTCTTTCGTCAATTGGTTGTCACTTTCACTTGCAACGTTATCTTTAGCAGCTCCGGCACTCCGCTCGGCAATCACAGTCCTGTCGGAGAAGACCGCCTTGAATTCCGCAAAACCATAGCTAGCAAGCCTGATCCGTGATACAACGGGTTAAGCAACGCAACGCTCGTAAGTTGTCGATATAAAATGTGTTTAGCTCCGCACGCATGGCATACACGGCACAACCGCAATTCTTTGCACGGCGCGAAAACCCGAAAGCAATCACTGACCGCGGCGAGTGCTTATGCTTCCAATCGCCAGAATGTTACGAAGCGTCCAGTAAAATGTTATAAACTAGTCAAATAACATTTCACTTTCCGACCAAATAAGTTGTTTGCGAATCGAAATGAACTTCATCACACGTGTCGGGCGATTTGTCTTGCTCTGATTTTCGGATCTCTGCGCCCCACCGCTTCGAAAAATCATTACCAGCTGGTGGCGGCCAATCTTTTTCGCAATTTTCCTCGTCGCAAAGTACAAAACCTAGCCGATGGCGGGGGCAGGTGACGAACAACTCAAATTTTGGCGTCGATACGCACAAACCCTAACCGATCTCGTTGGCGGGTGATTCGCAACTCCCTATTTTTCCGACACTGCGCAGCGGGTGGCAACCAGATCAAATTCCCGACTTTTTTTCGCGGCGTCCAATGACCAGCCAAATCTGAATTCCCAGAACCCCAACCGATGGCATCGGCGGGTTATGGCACAACTCCATAAAAAAACACGGCCAATCGCGATGGCGGGTCACAAGCCCTCAATTTTTGCGTCGACCTGCACCAATCCGACCGATCTTCCTGCCAGGTTATTCGCCTTTCTCGATTTTCTTTCTATTTTTCCGGCGGCGCGCACAAACCCTCGCCGATGTCGTTGGCGGGTGATTCGTAACTCCCGATTTCACGGCTGTCAACGCGCGTTACTCATCACTGAGCCAACATGAAGTTGACGCCAAGTGATGGGTGCGCGCGAATATTTAAAAAAAAAAAAGATGTTCATTACAGTATCTATTCTAATTCTGCCCGTAATCGCAATTTGTTCAATGTGAAATATGAGCTTATTAATAGCCAATTCTCCTATTGACAATCTGAATTCAATATAGGGGTGCACCAACGCCATCTATATAGACAGGCCTGCGCTCAGCTGGTTTTGACGCAATCACTTCCTTTGATGACGCCATCTGTATCCACAATCCAGTGGTCGGCGACTGATGGCGGCGAGTCCCCGGTATTTGTGCGTTCCGTGATTAGTTTTCGTTTTCCGCGTTCAGTGTTTATTTGTTAGTAAAATTTCATTTACCTATAGTGGTCCGGGAAAGCAAACACGTGCGCGATGAAAGTGTGTCGTGCGGTCAAAAGATGTATTTTGTCAAGTGTAAACTGTTCCACGATGCTCTGCGACTGATCCCTGGGGCTGCGGCTTCGACCAAATTGGTGCAAGTGTCCAGAAAGTGTGTTTTTAGAGGACTAAAATGCCGTCTGGCGCAATTCCAATTGTAAACACATGTCGTGCCGGGAACATCGTCGTGTGCAGTCACTGCGTTGGCATGGCCTTGGCGAAGGAAATAATGACGTAACGATCAGCTGAGCGCAGGCCTGTCTATCTAGATGGCGTTGGGTGCACCTAATAAGGTCTCTTTCGCTTTTGAATATGAATTTGTATACAATACAAATGTACTCGTATATGCAAAAATTGCATGTTTACGGCGAAAGCTGCACTCACACTGGACTCCGCCATTGGGAAAGAGACAATGTATTGAAATGATGGTGTCCCACGGTCGATGCGGCATTTTCAGCATTTTTTGGCGAAATCCTACCTGTGGACCTAGTCGATCGTGTCGCAATCGGAACGACTGAAGGTGAATCCGCCCATTTGATGCTGTGTATCTCGACTTTTTTGAGCAGTTGTTGCGAGTACTTGTCGTGAATCTGAATTTCGCCTTAACCTGCTCTGCTCTGCATGGCTGTTAAAAAACCCGTCTATTATACACATATATCTGCATACCATAAACAACATGTACATATATTCTAACATTCAAATTTCGTTTATAGATTCATGAAATCAAATAAAACCCTCCTTGATAATCATGTACATAAGTATGGTCCGTATAAATACGTTTTATCCACATGAAATTAATTACGGTGCGGTGTAGTCAGTAAAAATCAAAGATGGTTAGGAAAATGGCAGCGACCGGATCGAATGGCGGGGAGGTTAAAGAGAGAACGGTAAGTATTGCATAGCGCATCCATAACGAGGCGTTAGCTACTAACCGAAGAATATAATAAATTATCTGCAAAGAGGAGGAAAAACGTTCAAAGCAATCCAATAAAGCGCGCCATCTGGTCACCCACTTAGGATTTTCCGGTTCACGTAGAATCTACGAGAAAAGATAAAACTACTTTCGGGTGATTATTTGACAGTACGCGTCTAAATAATTTTGTGGATGGCCCAAATAACTATTTCTCCTCAACGTAACAAGACCAAGGCGTTAACGAAGTTGACTTTATAAGTAGAAAAGGGCCTTTGTAGTAGCTGACTTATTGAGAAGCGTTCCTTATGTAACAATCCTCCTTTAAAAAACAGTCTTCGCCTGTGTTATTGAACAAAGTGTAGAGGACCAACACCTCACTGTAAAACAAGATATAAAACGAAGGCATGTTGTTGTGATTTGTTTGCAACGCAAGGGGAAGTAGGCCTTTTCGGAAGGCAAGGCACCAACTGTGGATAAATGTGTGTACATATTTGGAATCAAAATTGAGATGTCTTTGCCCTGAGTAGTCTTGAACTTGCTTATAGGATGGAAGTTATTTAGGGATAAAACGTGGATAGTAAAATAAAAAAGGGATTTCTCAAATAAATTGCTGGCAGTTAACAGATGTGAAATGGCAACATTATTACAAACCCAATGTGTGGAAGAAAGAAGGAGAGTGTGAATTTCGTCACAGTTGAGTACTGTACTGACATGCATGGGAAGTGGATGTCGTAATTGCTTCTAACAATTTAAGCTAGGAACAGATTAATATAAACAACACGGGAGCCTGTGAATAAGTATAGACAAACACGTTTATAAATAGTTAACATTTTAGATATGCAAATTACATAACGCTCTAGTAATAATCATTTACAAATGCCTATTTTAACTTAAGAAGTCTCGGTCGCAAATTTACGATGCTTGAATTTAGAGTTGATAATAAAGTACCTTAGAACCACTCTCTTTTTAGTCCAGGGAATAGAGTCTGATAAGGTAACCTTACCTTGCAAAAGGTTCAGTAGCTTAATTTTTGGCAAAACAATTAAAGGACCACAAAGTAATTACAAAATGCTTACTGCTGAATAGAACAAGGAAGCTAAGGCGCCTTTTTTTATATAAGTGTAGGGAGGGGAAAAAACTGCATACTAGCGCGTATTACCGCCATGAGCTCAAATATCAGCTTCAATTTGCCTAGGGATGTTTATTAAGAGACGGTTGATATCATCCTGAAGGAATTTTCGCCCATTCGCCCTTTACGGCTTGTTCTAGCTTTCCTAAGTTCTGAGGAGGCTTTGACGCGCTGCCCCAGCTGGTCCCATAAATGTTCAATGGGATTTAAGTCTGGGCTGCACGCTAACCAGTCATTTATTTATTTATTTATTTATTATAATACCATTACGTTCTATAATTTTGAAAATTAGTGTCGAATGCAGTAAAAACTAATAACATAAAATAATTTTAGAGTTGTGAGGTAAAGAAAATAAAAGGAAAATTTAAATTTAACTTAATTAGAATTAAAAATAAGAATTAACAATAAGTAAAGAAAAAGCGAAAAAAGGCAGCAATTAAAACTAGGAAACACAAAAACAAGCAGACAAGGCGAAAAAATGGAAACGAAAAATCGAACATTAGTATTGATTAAATGAACCTATATTAAACCACCAAACTATTGTATATAAAACTTAACAAATGTCAGAGTGATTGAAATTCATAAGCCAGGATTTCACTTCTAGGAGAAATTTGGGAACAACTCGAATGCCTCTTATAGACTGTGGTAGTTTGTTAAATAACCAAGGGGCGGAACATGAAAAAAAAATTTAAAAAAGCAAGCTCTATTATACCGAGGAATATTTACAAGAAATGTATGATTAAGACGTAAATTATAAAGATTTGAGTTCCGAGTGTGTAAGTAGCCGCAACGAATGAAAAATAATTTTAAAATTTTAAAACAATATAAGTGGATGAAAGCAAGGATTTTCAGATTTTTGAATAATGGGAAGCTGCTGTGATATCTGTTTTTATTGCATACTAGTCATATGGCATGTTTTTGAGCTATCAGCAATGGATTTAATCTAGTTTTGTAACTACCGCCCCAACAAGATAAGCCATACTCCAACTTTGAATGGAAAATGCTAAAATAAACCATTTTCAATACATTAAGTGAGCAGAAAGGACGCAACAGATAGATTTGTCTGATGGCCGATGACAACTAATTTCTTAAGCTTGAAATATGAAGTGACCAGTCCAATTTACTATCCACAATAACTCCAAGATATTTAAAATGGGGGACGACTTCAATTTGGAACCATTTCTCTGAACACAAGACTTCAGGAGAAAATATATATGTGTTATTAATCGAACTATCTAATGAATTATAATCTAACAAAAAACGTTTGCAACTATGATGATGGTACCAAAAAGTAACAGTATCCAAAGAAGGATCACTTAAATTGAAGAGCATAACTATTGTTTTATCACTTATGGATAGCCTATGCGCGGTAAACCAGATACGAAGTATTTCTAAGTCATGATTAATGTCAGAAACCAAATTTAACATTGAATTATTAGTAAAAGAGCATGCCAAATCATCAGCAAACGCATTAAGCTTGCTTTTAAATTCCTGTTTAAGTAAAGAATTAATAAAAACAAGGAATAAAAGAGGACCTAACACAGAACCCTGGGGAACACCTATTTCGGTCTTACGAACCTTGCTATATGCGCTTCCGATTTTCACTCTTTGTATTCTACCATTTAAAAATGATGAAAACCAATTCAACATGAAACCTCAAAAGCCAGCAGTATGGAGTTTTTCAGCAAGAGCTCATGGTCTACAGTATCAAACGCTTTTGTTATGTCTACAAATAAAGCTCCTGAGAAGTAAACTTCATTAATTCCATCATAGATATGGCTGCAAAAAGATAACAAAGCATCCTCAGTCGACTTGCCCTTCCTAAAACCAAATTGACTATTGCTAAAGAAATTAGTTTTGTCTAGAAACGTAGTCATTCGGTTTTTTATAGCCCGTTCAAATATCTTAGAAAATGGTGATAAAAGCGAAATCGGACGGTAATTATTTGTATCAGATACATCGCCCTTCTTAAATAAAGGGACAACTTCCGCTATTTTCAATTTAACAGGAAAAACACCGGAAAAAATGCTTTTGTTAAAAATATAAGCTAAAATGTCCACAATATTAAAGGCTTTTTTTAAGCACCAAATTAGGAAGATTATTATCAACAATAGAATTTGAATTTTTTAATGACATTATTAAACGATATAACTCAAGAGAAGAAATATCTTCAAAGAAAAAGCTTTCAGTTTGAGAAATATCATCAACTAGGCGATTTGAATGGAAGCCATTGCAAGAATCAACAGAAATAGAGTGTGAGATATTAGAAAAGAAGTCGACAAAAACATTGGCGATTTCCTTTGGGTCAGAGATAAGTACATCACCATCACCACATTTAAGACCTCTTACATTATCTTTGGTGGGTTTTCTATTAAGAATTTTATTTATAGTGGCCCATTCTCTTTTAGGATAGTCAAGAGGGCGTTATTATGTAATGAACCATATTCTGGTTTGGTTGTGCTGCCTCCACCGGCAGATCGATGGCAGCACCTTATGCGTAATGATTTGTCGGTGGTACGAAACCAGAGGTTGATGGTCCCATTACACCTGGACCCCTATGCGAGCGTGGGGCAAGTGAGCCGTCCGCCAACTATTCTATCCTTATCGCCCCTTTTTTTTATTATTCTCCATTTTTTGCCTCCCTTGTTATTGTTATCTTCCCCACCCTATGAATCTTTATTAATACGTAAAGGATACGTCTCCCGAACTGCGCTGCATCAAGCATAGGCTGCTTAGCTCATTGAGGGGCCTTTTTCTTCGCCAGATAGCACGGCCCGACCTTCACGGTCATATGCTACCTTAGGTTCCGTCCCCACGGGCATCTTCGAATGCCTACCAAACCGTCCGTTACTATTATCGACTGTGAGAAGCTAACGCACTACGTTTGCAGTATGTGGGCGGGCTCCATCTTGCACAAAAATGAAATCTTTTTCAACAGCACGTGATCTACCAGTAACGTGAAGTCTTAGCACTTCGTCGGTGTATCGCTGAGCTGTCAAACTGCCGTTAGCGATGACAACTAAATCGCTTTTGTCGGTTAAGGAAATGGTGCCCCACACCATAATTGATCCGCCGCCAAAACGTGATGTGGGTTGAAGGGTACAGGGGAACAAACGTTCGTTTCATCTTCTCCAGACCCTGATTCGACTATCATTTCCGCACAGACAGAATCTTGATTCTTTGTCCTTAATTGTCATCTTGATTCATCTAAGAAGAAACCTCTGCCCCAACGCCGCATACTGCGGTGGTTCCTGGCAAACCAATGTCGGGGGATTTTGTGCTTGCTTGTTAACTCACTCTGTATCCTGTTAACCACTTGTGGGGCATAGGGCATTAACCACGCCGACTTTCCACCTCGTTCTGTTCGCCGCCGCCGCCTTCAGCTGTCTCCACGATTTGCCTAATGACTTACCCTCGACCTCAATTGATATTCTCCAGGTGTTTCTAGGTCGACCAACGTGGCGACTTGCATCGGTTCCCTGTGGGTTCTAATCGAGGGCATGTTTAGCAATGTTTTCCGGCAATTTTCGAAGTGAAGTCTCTTTATCCATTACCACTCTCGCCTTTTTATGGAGGTGTCTATCCTGTCCTGGCCAGTAATGAACAGGAGATCATCGTTAGAAATGACCTTCGGCCAGCGTATGTGTAGGATGCACCGTAGACACTGGTTCACGAAAATTTGCAATCTAGTTGTTATCGCCGTGGTCACTTTCCAAGTTGAACAGCCATAAAGAACCACAGATTTTACATTGGTTTCGAAGGTCCCGAGTTTAATACCTCTGGAGATGTTGTTGTTTTGCCAGAAAGGAGTCAAACTGAAAAAAAGCTGCCCGAGCCTTATTGATGCGAGACAATACATCAGCATCCGCTCCACCATCTGCTGTAACTACGCTTCTGAGGTAGCAAAAATTTGTCCACCGTCTGCCCTGAAACACAAATTTCGCTCGGTCTTCCTGGATCCAAGCTCAAGTACTTTTGGCAGAATTGGTTTTAAGCCCCGCATTGCCACTTTCGCGGTGCAGGGCATCCGTCATTTGAACTAGATGATCCGATATATTTGAAAGAAGACAAATATCGTCAGCGTAATCCAGATGTTGAAGGTATTCAAACAGGTTCCATCTGATACCTTTGCTCAGGTATTCATGAACCGCACTGCAGAGTACGTCATTAATAGCAATCAAAAACAATATAGGTGATAAAATGCAGCCTTGTCTCACTCCGCTATGTACCTCGAAGGGATCTGGAAGCTTACCTTTGTGTAATACGTGACATTGGGCTTCGCATTAGGACTCCTTGATGATGGATATGATTTATCTGGTATACTTCTCTTAAATAAGGCCTTCCAGATGTATTCCCGGTCAACGATATCAAACGCCTTCTCGAAATCAATGAACATGAGATGTTATGTGGATCTCCACTCTGCGGATTGTTTAATAATAATTCGGATGGTGTTGATGTGGACGCTACATAAAAAACCCTCGCAAAAACCAGCGTGTTCATCGTTCAGTGTGCGGTCAACTGTTTGCTTGATTCGGTTTAAGACTATTTTTGCCATCAGTTTGGAGACTGCGGGGAGGAGGCAAATTTCACGCCAATTATTACAATCCTTCAGGTTGCCTTTCTTCGGGATCTTAATAATGACGTCCTTATTCCATTTTTTAGAGAGAGTTTCGGTTTCCCAACACTCTTGGATAAGGGGGAGAAGAATGTTCGCAGTAGCGTTGATATCCGCCTTAAAGAGTTCCACCGGAATTCCATCTATCCCCGGGAGTTTACCCGCATCCATCGATTTAATAGCCACAGTTAATTCCTATTTAGATGGTGGGCTGGTATCAACTCTGGCTATTTGCGGAATATTTTCTACTTCTGGTGAAGATGAGTTCAAATGTCCAAAAGTGTCGCTGAGGACCTCAATGAAGTGCTCTCTCCACCGTCGCAGTTGGTCTTCATCAGTGACCAGTAGAGACCCGTCTTTATCTTTCACGGGATGTTCAGTTGTAAAAGATTTGCCAGTTAATGGCTTGATAAGTTTGTAAAAGGTTCCACTGTCACCACGGTAAGCCGCTTCCTCTGCCTTCTCCGCTAATGCATTGATGGTGTTACGTTTGTCCCGTCTTACGCTTCTTTGCACGCCTTTCTGAAGAGAACCTTTATTCAGCTCTAAGTTGATCTTTGACTGCATCGTCAGTAGTTGAGTTGATTTGTTCTTTAATTCTCTTGTGTGCCGAGATTAGAGACCATGTAGAGTTGCTGCCAATATCAGTATCCCTTTGACCTGACGTCTAAAGGTCGCCACCCATGGACGAGCACAACCACGACCAAACTTCCATCGAACCATCAAATATCATAGAACGGTGGAAATAGAGGGAATTTTTTTTCCACACATTCTATGAAATTGATGGTTCGATGGATGTTTGGTCGTGGTTGTGCTCGTCCATGGGTGACGACCTTAAGAGACAGTTCCTCCATGTCTTAGAAATGTCTATATGGTCAATCTGGTTCTCTGTTCTGCAATCCGGAGAAACCCAGGTTATTAAATGGCATCGTTTGTGCTTGAACAAAGTACCGCCGATGACGAGCTGACGAGAGTTGCAAAGCTCCACGAACATCTCGCCATTTTGGTTACTGTTACCTAGACCTGATTGCTCATTAGGTGTTCCAAACCAAAGTTGTCAGACCCGACTTTGGCATTGAGATCCCCCATAATAATTTTGACATGGATATGTCTTATAGCTGGGGGTCATCCTAAAAATCTGTCCGTCACACGAAATGTCTGTTTTTCTACTCGGGGGTCAGAAAAGGAAACAAGCTCATTGAAAATTTTTCTTTTCTGGTTGTGCATGTTGTTTGAGTGAAGTGGTCATTGTGCATGGCTGTTGCTTGTAGATCCGCGCGGGCGGCGCGCTTGCGGGGATCCTGTGTGTACATGTTGGGATGTTGATTTGATAGCGATAAAGGTTGACGTTGTGGACGGCAAGAAATAACATAGTGTACGGGTGAACAGGCGCTCTCTGTGCTCTCTGTCCCACGCTCTCAGTCAACGCGACGCCATAATCAAAACTCCTGCATACACACCATACCATACATTCAAAATCCTCAAAAATATAGAGTACGCTCCGTACTACCTAACTTGACTAGGCCCCCAGAACACGTCGCAAGAAGTCGTCTGCTCTCCTCGCTCGACATGCTCACACGCAATTTATGGTCTCTGAATGTATGCGAAATTTCGCTCAGGGCAGCGGACCTCCTCCTCTCATTCATTCATATCATTCTCATTCTCACCATTTCATTAAACAAATTGTGCACTCCCGACATGCACATGCATAGACCCAATCTGAGGTCACAATGAATGAAATTCCATTTTTACTCATTATTTAGGTCAAGGACGTCCAAGGACTTTCAATGACCTTCAATTTCCGAAAATTCCCATTCATCATTTAATAAAATAGCCCGTGTTGTACTATCAGAATCACTAGGGTCCCAGAAAAAGTAGCAAGTAGTCAGTTCGACTAACATTTGGACATGCGCAGACGCAATTTGGGAAAGTGTACATAGTTCCCGCCCCCCGAAGATGAGCGAGAGCGGATGAAGTTCATTCAAGCCAAATCGGGTGATCCAGCGACTGTGTTTGTGCATTTGCGATGGCGGCGATTTGAGGTCTGACTGGTCCACAATGTGGGCCCCCACCACACGTGCAATAAACATATAGAACAAAATGGCGGATTTATACTAGACGAGTTAGAATCTCTCAAGCCCCGAAATAAAGAAATATTCATCGCAGGATGTTATATGTTATGATGTACATTCAGAGGTTTGCAGAAGATCAAATGCCCCCCTTCCGCAAAAATTCCAAAATGTTTAAAATGGCTGGAATCCAAACAAATAAAATAGCGCACGTTGTACTACATATCTGAATCAATAGGGTCCCAGAAAAAGTAGCAAGTAGTCAGTTCGACTAACATTTGGACATGCACAGACGCAATTTGAGAGTGTGTACATTACATAGTTCCCGCCCCCGAAGATAGAGAGCGAGAGCCATCGCGGATGAAGTTCATTCTATCCAAATCGGGTGATCCAGCGACTGTGTTTGTGCATTTGCAATGGTGGCGATTTGAGGTCTGACTGGCCCACAATGTGGGCCCCCACCACACGTGCAATAAACATATCATAAAACAAAATGGCGGATTCGTACTGCGCGAGTTAAAATCTCCCAAGCCCCGAAATAGAAAAATATTCGTTGCAGGATGTTATAGTTCCGGGCAGCTCATCGTGACATGATGTACATTCAGAGGTCTGCAGAAGATCAAATGCCCCCCCCCCCCCTTCTGTAAAAATTTCAAAATTTTTCTTGTGCATTCTCTTTGTGCGTGTGTTGGAATGTTTTGTTTACTTTTGTTAGTTTCCCTTTCTGTTTGCCGGACACAATCGCATAGAGTTACACGCGTTACTTGAGAAACGGATTGTGTGTGCCGGACCCCAACTGTTGATTAAAGGGGCGGGATGAGGCGGATAGTGTGGGAGCGATTTTGCAATAGATACACAAACACAATACACGTCCGATTGGGAAAAGATGGTGGGAAGCGTGATTGCGATTAGCAGAAACTTACTCAGAGAAATGTCGATAGGCAGCAGTCTGCAAACTGTACCGAACGGGTAGATGGAACAGGGTCCACGAGAGGAGGTGAATATTGCACACACTGGTAATGGTATCCAGTTTTTTGACACCTTCCCTTTCTTCCTCATTTAGATGATCGGTTTTAATATTTGCGAAAGTACTTTCTTCTAACACATTCACTTCTTCTTCTACTTCTTTCGAAATAAATGGAATTCGATTACCATTAACTAACACAATTTCTTGATTTTTCACATCTATTGCCTTAGCATTTTTTTGTATCCAATCCATCCCAATCAAAAGGTCATAAGGTTTATCCAAAGCTAATTTTAACCATCTCACTCTAGCGTTCTCAGGTGCACAAAACTGGATAGGACATTTTGTTATAACATGTTCTATCTCTTTAGTCACAGTACCCTCAATCGTACTTAATTTTGTTTCAAATGCTGGGATTTTAATGTAATAATCTGGTGGCACGGTTTTTGAGTTTAACAAACTAACTGTCGAACCTGTATCAATCATTGCGATATAATTTTTACTTGCTAAAGTTAGTCTAATAAAAATCTTCTTTTTATCCAAGGCTAGTTTATAAAAAACGTGTCCAACTGATTTGTATCGTTGGCTATTGTTTCTGTCTCCATTGGCTCTATCTGCTGAGGTCTCTCAGAATTTCCCATATTCCTGTAATTTGCACTATTATGTGGTCCTATTTGATTAGTACCCCTAAAGTTTCCACTATTCTGTTGCCTAGTCTGATTATTTTGATTTCTAACATTTCCACTATTTAGTTGCCTATTCTGATTGTTACCTCTGAAATTTCCACTATTTTGCTGTCCTGTCTGATTAAAATTTGTCTGTCTGTGATTAGTTTGTGTTTGTTGATAGTTTTGTTGTAACTGTTCAGTTGGTCTATTCTGTGTTGCACTTGAATTTGATTTTTTTATGTTCAAATTATATTTATCTTGACCAACAAATCTATGTATGGTTGTTCTAATTTCCGAAATATCGTATTGATTCTGTAATTCTGCCGCTAAAGCTCCAGCACACAAATCTTTAATTTTGAAAACTAATACACTTTTTAAACTACTAGAAATCACTTCCCTATTTTCATTAAATGCTGCACACTCTGCAATATCATTTATAATTTCTTGAATTCTAGTTAATAATTCGTTAATCGAACGTACCTTCAAAAATTGTACTTCCCTACTATCGTTTTTTCGTCCTTCCTGGGTCGATAGTGAATCTTCAACTTCGCCTTACATTCGTCCCACGTTGTTGGCTTTTCCACGGCCAAAAAATTTTTGGCTGCTCCCATTATTTTCTCATTGTAAATAACGAGAAAAGCTTCCGCTGCCTGGGCTCCAAACTCCTCCAATACCTGGTCCACTGTATCCAGAAATGATGGCAACGTTCCGGGTTGTCCCTCGAAAACAGGAATGTACTTAATATGTTTTTCGATCCTAGATCGTGATGATTGGGGCGTTGACTGCCTTGCCAGTATCTCCGTTAATACTGCCAAGCATTGTTCCACTGTTGGCTCTGCCATGTTCCTTAGTTGATCCTTTCCACTTTGCCTGCTTATTCGTCTGCGTTGTTCCAGCTTCGTTTCTGCGTTGGACGGTAAATTTCACTTCGTCAACTTTGTTTCCACTTTATCACTATCGCGACTTATCAGACAAAATTAGATCACGGTTTTTTACGTTAAAGTTAATTCGATCACTCTCCACTTATAAGCGCTAGTGGAGCACCGACTGCGCCAATAAAATAATGCACAACAGCGTTATTAACAATACAATCAATCTTTATTCCAATTCGATCAGAATGTAACAACACTCATCATTCTTTTGATTTACATTTTATTGTTCATATCTGCTAAGTTGGCGGAAATACCGTAGTAGGTGAGTTTAGTAGCAGTAGGTGATGACTTAGCCGGTTCATGTTGGGCCGATGACTTTTGGACAGGTGATTTCTCCACGATAGCCAGTTCATGTTGGGTCGATGACTTTGGGGTTGGTTGTACGTTAACATTATCTGACTGATATGTTACTCACGCGACGCAAACGAAAACGAAACGATTCCACGAGAGAAAGGAGCCCGAACGGACAGGACAAAGCAAAGCAGAATTTATGACGAGTATCTACACTAGGGTGTCCCTTATTTTTCGAATTTTTTTTTTGAAACGCATACCCTCCCAAAAGTTTTATTATTGCATAGCTTGTACTCAAAAAAGATTTCAGCTCGATCGGTTAACGGGAACCCGTGCCGACTTGCACTTAAACTTGTGGCGCTTAGGGCTAAAATATGCATATTTTCCTCTCAGTCATGTCGCTGTTAACTGATTTAGGGCAAATACTGCATAGTGGTTTAACAATCAGTTGTTTGTTTTGATTAGTGAAACAAGTGACTATTTCGGGGAAATCGTTTTTTAGAGTGGACGAGAAAGTACCACGCAGTGACATCCGACACCTCGTCATAAAATTCCACACACATCTCATACCTCTTTTCTGTTGTACATATTTCCAAAGAAACAGATATACATATATTGTATAATAAAACATAATTCCCATTTTTTGGAAATGGAAAAAGGACATATTTTATAAGTGTAAACACATTTGTGTTTTACCGAACATGCATGCGATCAACATGTGCGTACGCATGCACTTAGAAATAGGATTTAGTCGTTAAGGATATTTTGTGTAGATAGTAAGAAATTGAGTTAGTTGAATAAAGTCAGTCGTGAAGACGTAATCCTTTTACTTATAATTGCGCACGCGTATGGGAGAAGAGTTGAAAATTTCCGTGAACAACTAAGTGCTTGAAGCTGGCACAATCGATCGTTCCTTGGATCCTCTTGAAGTTGTTCTTCTCAAGTTGTTTAAAGGTTAAAGTGAGATTAGTTGTTGAATATCCAAGACAATTGTTGTGAAATTAACAAGTATTAATTGCCTTATTGAAAATGGCCGAAGCCAGTGTACAGTTACGAAGTGGAAAAACAGTTATATTCTTGGTGGGAGACGTAAATCATCAGATATCAGGTGCGAAATTGCCTTCAAATCGACAAGTTTTGGCAGTTTTGTTTTTTAATATGCGTAAAGTTAAGCTGACTCTGAAGGAAAGTGCAAATCTTGCTATTCGTGAATGTTTAATTTTTTGGGAAAAGGCAAGAATACCCACAGGAACACTACCAAACTGTGTGAAAAAGCTTGTTGATCTTTATCAAGTCTGGCGGGACCTTCAAAAGAATTGTAAGAGAACACAAAATGTTTACAAGCGCCGTGAAAAGGATTTTAAAAATAACTTAGATAATTTATTTGATGTCGCACATACCGATGCTTTGAAGAGAATTAAAATCGAAGAGGACAAAATATTTTTACAGCGGCAGAGAGAACCAGGACGTCCGGGTTACTTAGCAGGAGTAGATAAAAAGTTAGCGGAAAGAGAAAAGCGATCACACCAAAGAAAGACTGAAGAAGAGGAAAAGAGACTAAAATATATGTCATCAGTTGGTCAATCAACCTCTAATTTTCCATTCCAAGTTGATTCGGATAGTTTTGCGTCGACCAGTACGTCCGAAAGCCTTCAGATTTTGCCTGAACCAATAACGGCACCGCCTCAACTCGTGAAAAGAGGTCGGAAAAATTTTATTACACCTAAGTTAGTTGCTGCCTTAGATAGATGTCAGTTGAGTGTGAGAGACTCTGTTTTTGTACTGGAAGCTACATTGGAAGCAGTAGGTCTCAATATTGACGAATTTCCAGTCAATAAATCGTCAATTCAAAGAGTTCGTACTGAAAACCGTAAGAAGAGAGCAGTAGCTATAAAAAAAGACTTCAAAAATAATATTCCCGAAATTGCGACCATACACTGGGATGGCAAATTGTTACCAGCCTTAAACGTCAAAAGCTCCAAAGAAGAACGACTTCCAATAGTTGTAACGTACGAAGACAAGGAACAACTTCTCGCTGTGGCAAAATTAGACAGTTCATCTGGGAAAGAGCAGGCTTTAGCCGTTTCAAAAGCCCTTCAAGATTGGGACCTCATTGATAAGGTACAAATTATGTGCTGTGATACAACTGCTTCCAATACAGGTCGGTTTAGTGGAGCCTGTGCCCTTTTGGAGCAACGGCTAGAGAGAGACCTATTACTGTTTGCCTGTCGACATCATTGTTATGAACTCGTTTTGAAGAGCGTATTTGATGCAAAAATTCCTCAAATAACTAGCAGCCCGGATATTCCACTTTTTAAAAAATTTAAGGATAATTGGATAAATATCAATCCAGAGAACATAGAGCCGTGTACTGATTTTTTGAGAAAACATTCAACTATCACTGGAATAAAAGAACTAATCGGCTACTATTGGTCCCAACTAAATAAGTCCATCGTTAGAGATGACTACCGGGAACTCATCGAACTATCGTTGATATTTTTGGGCGGTGATCGAAAAAAGGAATTAAAAATTAGACCTCCAGGTGCAATGCACCAAGCGAGGTGGATGGCGAGGGCAATTTACTCTTTAAAAATATGCTTGCTACAATCACAGCTTAAATTAAGCGCTAAGGATGAGCGAGCATTGCAAGATGTTTCCTTTTTCATTGCGACATGCTATGTTAAACCCTGGCTTGAATGCAGTTTAGCAGTAAAAGCGCCGAATCAAGATTTGTGTTTTTTGAAAGAACTAAAAAAATACGAGCAAATCGATACGTTAATTTCAAGCTCAGCTTTGAATAAGTTCTGTCAACACTTGTGGTATTTGTCTGATGAGATTGCTGTCCTCGCGCTTTTTGACGATGATGTTGACGACCAAACAAAAATCAAAATAGTTTCCAAGTTACAATGTGAAAAATCATTTGATCATGGAAAGAGATTTATTCCAACGAAAGAAGAAATGTCTGACGCTTTGTATGGTAAGTGTTAGGATCCCAATAGCATCGCTCATTTTAAAAAGGAGATAGAGATGACAAAAGGAGCGGTTCAATTGTATATTTAAAATATGATTTAAAACTATTATTTTTTTTTGTTGCAGATAAATCATTGGATGACTTCGTGTCAAAAAAGAGTACGAGCCTGTTTTCGCGATTGAAAATAAATGACAGTTTTTTAAAGAAGGCAGTTTCGACCTGGAAAAACAATAAAGCCTACTTAGAAACTAAGAGAAAAGTCTATTTTTTGAGGGCTGTGAATGATACAGCAGAAAGAGCCGTAAAACTAATGCAGGATTTCCATGGCTTAATCACTGCAGATGAAGAGCAGAAGCAATTTCTATTGCGGTGCGTGCAAGACCACAAAAAAATGTTTCCTGACTGCAAAAAATCAACTTTAAAAAGGAATTATCCAGAATAATTTGATTGTTTTGTTGATTTTGATAATTGTGTAAAGTTTCTATATCAAACGCTAATGTTAATTATAACTTACAGGAATCACTACTCGCTCATTTATAGCAGAATTTAGAAATTATTCGTATGGAAACTTAAATGCTAAACTTTGAGCTCAAGTCGGCACGGGTTCCCATCATCACAGGATGCTATAATTTTATATTTGAGTTTGTACTAGTATTACTAAAAAAATAAATGGGTATGCGTTATAAATTTCAAAAAAATTTTTTTTTCATTCATATAAGGGACACCCTAATCTACACTGCCACCAGATACATCGGTACAAGGATATGTCTTATGCCTACCGAAAGCGTGGGACGTGTTTTTTCGAATGATTTCATCCAGTATAACTATATTGGGATCTTTATAAAACTTACGTCGATATCTTCAACACAACAGGTTCCACTCAGTCGGTAGTCATAGACATATCCATGTTCCGATGTATCTGCATGCAGTGTAGATACTTTGTATCTTTTTTATGTCACCTTTGGGAGCCTTGTCGAAGGTGTTGCCGAGTCGGTGATAGAAGGCGTCTTTAGCTGATTGATCCGCTGGTTCAGTCGGGGCGTAGCACTGAATTATTGTGATGTTTCTTACCCTGGATTTAAATCTGGCTATAATGATACGGTCGGAGATGGGCTTCCAGTCAATTAGAGATAGGCGTGAGTTACGATTTTTATCATAACGAGTGCAAAGTACAGACTCCCTAGCAACTTCATCAGGCCAGTGGTTAGTACATCGGACCTGCAATAATAAGCACCGGGTTCTAATCCCGACGGCGTTATCTTTTATCAATTTCATTTTTATTTTAATTTCTGTAACTCTAGGAATACTATAATTAAATGTATTGAATACGTGAATATTAAAATAACTGTATCATTTACTGTAACTTAGAAATTAAGAAATGAATGTAATAAAAACACCAGTTGGATAGTGAACTTGAACAAAGTCGTTTCGCTTAGCCTATCTCTACTCGAGGATTTCATATTTATATACATACATATATATATGTATGTACATATTTCAAATTCGTTCTAGCACCTTGTTGAAGATCCATCACTTGCTAAACAATACCAAATTTAATTGGAAACTACACAACGGAAAGGACCGGTAAACACTGACGATAGTATCAAAAACAACGACAAAAAAAAACCAGCAACGACCATATGCATTAAAAGTGGGTCTCTTATATGGCCAGTTCATAGGGGAGGTTGGCACTCATTCAGTGGGATCTTGACCATTCTCAAAATCAATTAACTAACCCATTCTACAAATATTTATTCAATTTTTCAAGTCGCTAGCTTCATTCTATCGAAAATTAACGCTTATTTGAAGTTTCACTTGTAGGGGAGGTAGGGGTTCCTTGAGTCGGATCTTGCCCAGCATTTCCATCAACCAATTATATCCCCCTACAAACATTTAAAAAAAATTTCAAGTCTCTAGCTTCATTCTATCGAAAGTTATCGCTTATTTGAAGTTTCTTTTGTAGGGGAAGTAGGCGTTTCGCTGGTCGGATTTTACGTATTTTCAATATTAGCCGACTGGATCATACTACGAACATTTGACCAAAATTTCAAGTCGCCAGCTTTATTTTGTCGTAAGTTATCGCTTATTTTAAGTTTCATTTCTAGGGGAGGTAGTGGTTCCTTAGGTCGGATCTTACCCATCCTTAATGCCAACTAACTCAATCTCACTTTCAACATTTGACCAAAATTTCAAGTTGCTGGCTTCATTCTATCAAAAGTTATCGCTTATTTGAAGTTTAATTTGTAGGGGAGGTGGGGGTTCCTTGAGTCGGATCTTGCCCATTTTCAATACCAACAAAGTAGGTCTTATTAGCAACATTCTTTCAAATTTTCAACTTGCTAGTATCATTTTTTCGAAAGTTATCGTAATTAAAGGAATATTTAATTTTTGGAAATTTGTAGGGGAGGTAGGCGTTCCTTTGATGTGATTATGTCCAACTTACATAATCTTAAGCAGCTTCTCACTTCAAGGTTACACGCCAAAAATTAGGTGTCTACGTCAACTGGTTCAGGAGTTATAGACAAAAAACCTGAAAAGTAGGGTAGTACGGGGTTCTTTGTAAGAAAATTACCGTTAGTTTTCAACTGATCGATTTTATTTTCCCAGAAGAGTATAAGATTACCCTCATGAGTAATCTACCAAAGCTAGAGCTTTTCATGTTTCTTTAATCGGGAGTTATAGATACATTTATGTATTTTACATATGTAGGGGAGGTAGGCGTTCTCTTGGCCTGATCATGCCCATTTTCAATACCATCCAACTAGATCACACTTCCAGCATTTGAACAAAATTTCAAGGCTCTAGCTTCATTTTATCGAAAGTTATCGTGCGAACGGACAGACAGACGGACAGACAGACAGACAGACAGACAGACAGACAGATAGACGGACAGACAGACAGACAGACAGACAAACAGACAGACAGACATGGCTAAATCGAATCAGGAGGTGACCCTGATCATTTATATATATACATTGCTATACCTCCGGAGCCTCCTTTAAGGTGTTACATATTTCCGTCGTGACAAAAACAATATACCCTATACTATAAGTCTAGGGTATAAAAACGAGTGACTCTATCATGTTTAGTTCTATGTAGTTAAATTTGCCGTCATGTTGGAAACTAACGTTTTGAAATGTAGGTTACTCCTCGCTCTTTCTACAATAATACCAAAATTCACAGTTTTGGCTTTCTTATTCGTATTAATCAGAATATTTTGAAGTTTTTTAAAGTGGTCCTTCAATGGTTTTGCAGTATGTATTAAACTATACGTATTCACAGGTTCCCGTGTTGTTTGCTTTAATCTGTTTCTCTAGCCAAAATTGTTACAAGCAATTACGTCCCATTCATGTCAGTAAAGTACTGAAAAGTGACGAAATTCACACTCTTCTTCTTCCTTCCACACATTGGGTCAAGTGACCGCGTCTTCCAATTTTGGAAGGCCAGCAGTTGTTTGGCGTCATTATCTACTGAACCTTTCCAGCGAGCTCTCGGTCTTCCTCGCAGCCTTGCTCTGTCGATGCGTCGTCCATTCAATATTTCTTAGGCATGTGGTCGTCGTCCATTCGTTGTATGTATACATGCCATACAATTGTACACGTTATATTTTGACGATTTTCGAAACTTCCAGCTCCTCGTACAGATCATGGTTGCACCAGATACGCCATTCATTTCGGTCGCAAACTATTTTGAAAATTCGCCGAAGGATCTTTCCCTCAAATGCGTGTTTTCGGAGGCTTGAGTATAAGTCCAGGTTTCGCTGCCATAGCATAGTTCAGGTCGCATGATGGTTTTGTATATGTGGAACTTAGTATTTCTGTGCAGATGCTTCGATTCCGTTATAGGCAGGAGCGAGAAGAAAGACTTAGTTGCTAGCTGTATCCGTCGCTTGATTTCATCAGTTTCATTGGCGGCCTTTGCAGGTTACTACACAGTGTAATGGACGGTCTGGTGGGCATCCGAAAATGCCCGTGGGGACGGAGCCTAAGGTAGCATGTTGACCGTGTAGATCGGGCCTTTCCAACTGGCGAAGAAATAGGCCCCTCAACGAGCTAAGCAGCGGCCTATGCTTGCTGTAGCTTTTGCTTTATCCTGTTTAATGCGTAGCCCAACTTCTCTTGCAGCCGTGTAAAGATTATTTAGAAATTTTTCAGCGGCGGGCATGTTTCGGGATGTTGATATCGTCAGCGTAAGTACGCTATCAACTGTGTGGACTTGAAGAGCATTGTGTCGCTGTGGTCCGCATTCGTTACTCGAATGGCGTTTTCAAGTGCCAGGCTGAAGCCCTGATAGTACAACACCGAATAAGGTACGGAAAAGGTAGGTAAATTTTTGTTTAAACATTTTTTTGACATCTTTTGTTTTGTCTCAGAAAGTGTTTTTTCCCGTAAGCTCTCCCCCTCCGAGATTTTTAGTATATTTTTATCTATATACTCCGAGTATCAACCAACCATCATGCCACAAGTTTCAACCCTTCTGGATTTTTTTTTACTCGCTTTTCATTCGCTTTTTTACTTTAAACTTATGTATCTACTTGAGTTCTAATATTTCTTTATGGATTCATTTTATTTTTACAAAGACATACTTCCATGATGGATTTAGTATAATCCCAACATGACAACGTGCCCACCCTTTTAAACAGCTCTGTAAATAATAAAGCTTTTAATTTCCAATTGACATTCCCTATCCAATCTACCATTATTCTCTCATTTTGAAAATTATCGTTTAACAGCAGACTGTTTCTAGGGGAGCAATTGTCGATGGAGTGTGCATCGCCACTACTTCCATGGGAATGGCCGAGCAAAGAAGTGGTGAGTGGGTCGTTCATGGTTTCTGAACAAGGAGCAAGGTTTAAGCTTTTGTTACGTCCCCAATATAAATTCAGTGAAATGGAAGTTCTGCTGTTATGATGTAAAGGAGCGAGGATTGGTCCTGACAACGATGGTGGAAAAGGAATAAATGTGAAGGACTAAAATGTGGTACGTAGAAACCCGTGAAAAGCAAGCACCCGATGATTTGGAAAAGAATGGCGGCAGCCTATCATCATGGAAGTAGAGTGGAGCAATACAAAAAAAAAAGGCGAAAAGCACACAATCATTACTTCTTCTTTATGATTAAAATACGTCACGTCCAGATGTCGCTCTATATACTTTTTTATTACAATTTTCCAACTGATTTAATGCTTTTTAAGGACGAACCATTTTCATCGAGGAAATGATCGCTGATTTTTTTCCGGAGCCATGACTTGGAACATTTACCTTATGTGGAGGTTGTTACGGTCTCCTTTGTTTGGGAAGGGAAATAAATAAATTACTCGTACAGAACCTCTTTATTAATTTAATAAGGTTCAGTTCGTCAGTGTTCTACAAATATCATCATGAGAGTTTATTATAGTAGATTTATGATTGTGAATTAAAGAGGGATAAAGGCCGGTTGACATGTTCAAAGTACACTTGGCCACAGTTTGACTTGGAAAGAATATCCACCATTGTGAATTACCACTTTACCACCTCCAAAAAACACCGGATTTAGTATTTTCAGGGAATTCACACTAAAACACATTATCGAGACCGCCACAAATTAAGTAAAAATCATCAACGTCTCATTATTTTCCGCTCCAAGAACTTTTTTCTGTAAACTTATCAATTCACTATAAATTCTTTGATGGGACGCTAAAATCTTCAAAGCGCTTTGAAAGGCGGTTGACATGTTCAAAGTAATCTCAAAGTAGGTTGTAAACGTGCTTTGCCAAAGTGTACTCTGAACGTGTTAACCGGCCTTAATGAAGAGTTTTATTGCATTTATTCAATCGGAGTTTCATGTAGTTATAAAGCGTGTGGCATCATTAACTTCGGAAAAGTATTTTATGTTTCACTCGTTCATGAAACATTAATGTGAAAATAATTAATAATAATAATAGAACTCTCACAGTGCTCCGGGCTTGTCAGTATAAACACGGCGCGGATAAGAGGTGCATGCTAGCAACTGCACTTCCGAAAAGTACAATAGATATGCTATTGAAACGTCAACAAGGCATTGAAATGCTAGAGATGTTGACGAGCCCATGCCCCTCGAGGGGACAAGGCAACTAGAGAGAGAGAGAGAGAGAGATGTATGCTACTACTACTCAATTGCCCTAACCCCTTGTGGAGCATAGCGCGTCAACTGCTCCATGTGGCCCAGTTGACGTTTGGTTGGCATAAACTAGTTTCGGAGAATGCAGTTGCCAGTATGCACCTCCTAAATACATTTTTACATCTTTAGTAGCCTAATTGGGCATTTAACGCCATGATTAATATTTGGGACACTCACAGGGCCTGAATTTTTTCTTCATAGGTGGCAATCATTTTTATGCCCAATTAGAAATTTTATTACATTGTGCGCGCTTGAGAAAAGTCAAAGCAACCTCCAATGCAAAATTTAAAATTTGCGTTTGATGTAAGATGTTAGCTAATTATGAGACCCATCGAAGTTTTTTGATGTTACAAAAATAAATTATCTAGATTTTTTATTTATAATAAATTAAAATGCCAACAACAGCAGGTTGCTGATACTTAAATAAAAAAAAACACCGGCTATATTCCAGAGTGCAATTAATGCCATATTGAGGGAACACATCGGCACTATGTGTTAAAATAAGTCTATATTAGCTGCGTCTTTTTCTTGTACAGAGCAGAGTAGAGCAGGATAAGCGGCAGAAAGAAAAGACCATCGAGAGCAAATTAGGGTAGGGAACAGAAAAACAGGGGTATGTCTTTGCTGGGAGTGTGTTATTTAGCTAGAATTCAAACGTCAGTTTAAATTTCAAAAGCAAACTTAAATCCTTAGTATAGATACAATCGCGCAATTGAATTTCCTTTAGGCAGCAAAATTATTTTGTTTATTCCATGCAATTACTCAAAACGAACATTTCATTGGCAGAAAATGAGTTTTATGTGCTTTCCAAACTGTAACTTGCCCGAAAACTTCGACACCTGCGCCGCCTGCATTTTAAAACGCAGACTACTTAACCGAGTAGAATTCTTGCACTAGCCTTTTGTACAGAGCAGCTCAGATCAAATTGTTGGTGTAATTGTGTGGTCTTAACTTGCTCTTCATGGCTGTTAAAAAAACACGCCTATTGATGATGATTTTTAATACCGTGGAGTGACGGGTTTAGAATATGCACCCCTAGGTGAGTCCTACCTTGATCATACGAGGCGGCTAATAGGACCAATCACGTGCAGGCATCAACAACACCTCTAGATGAGCCAGCGGCACTGTTTAACATCTTTAGGACCTCCCACAGGTCATAGTGTGTGAGTGGGTTGCCGGATCTGGAGACCACCGCCGGATATAAAAGGAAAGTCCATACAAATTTATTTTTCACACACTAGTGCCATCCAACCCCACCTTTCTCCAGATAGGTGTAAAAGAATGGATGTAAGGCCTTATGGTAGAACACGCAAGAAGTACTACTCCGCTGGGCACTACTTTTGATGCGCAGTTGAGTGATCCCAGGGCGAACATTGTTCGTGCCAGAGTTCGACGGTTTCCGGGGGCGAGCGCTATGAGGCAGTCCATGTACCTACACTGTAGAGAAGCTGAGGGTTGCAAGTTGGCATGTTGGATCAATGACGGGAAATAGCGAAGAACTGGAGGACCTCATGAAACGGAGAAGGATAGACATTATGTACCTACAGGAAACTAAGTGGCGAAATGACCAGGTCGACCGAGCTCGTTTTTTGACGAATTCCAAAAAGTACAAATTGTACTATTATGGCAACTCGAATGATAGAAACGGGGTTGGCGTTATTCTGTCACCGGCGTTACTTGGCAGCATCGTGAGTATCTCGAAGATAAGCGACCGCTTGATGAGTATCAAATTGGTTATCTGCGAAAGAGTGTGGAACATCATAAGTGCCTACGCTCCCCAAGTGGGTTTGCAGCAAAGTGAAAAAGAGGCATTTTGGAGCGACGTTGACACACTGCTTCAAAGTATACCAGATACCGAGCTGATTTTTTTCGGAGGGGATTTCAATGGCCATGTGGGAGAAGTATCTTTGATATTTTCTTGTGCTGGATTCCGAGTCACAGTGGTTTCGTTGGCAACTGCCAAGCTGACGAACTTGTTAGAAGTGGGACCTTGGAAGAATCCGAACGTATGTAACGGACGGATTGGTGGGCATCCGGAGATGCCTGTGGGGATGGAGCCTTAGGCAGCATAATGACCGTGAAGTTCGGGCCGGCCATCTGGCGACGAAAAAGGCCCCTCGACGAGCTAAGCAGCGGCCTATACTTTCTGTAGCTCAGTTCGGGAGATGTGGGCGGGGTTTTCACCGCTCGTTGCCCCTGTCCTTTACGTGTTAACAAAAATGCATAGTCCTGGGGAAGACAACACAAACAGGGGAGGTAAAAATGGGGAATAAAAAAAAATAGTCGATAGGATGGAATGGTTGGCTGACGGACCTGACGCCCACGCGGTCGCACCTGGGTCCGGGTGTAATGGGACTCTGGGCCTCTGGTTTCGTACCACCAACAGATCACTACTCATCAGGTGCTGCTTCGATCTGCCGGTGGGAGCAGCACTACCAGAACATAATACACTAACATGAGGTGGCTAAATGGCAGCAGTTATAAGACAAAGCTGATATGACCCAGGTTGAATATGAGTCGTTACGCTAAGCTATAGTGTCGCTGAAAAGGCATCACATATGTGTGATACCAATATTGGTACGGTCGTGGGCATCATCACTGGGTACTGTCCAATTAGAGAGCACGCCAGGAGGCTTCGGCTTCCGTATAACGACTTATGTAGAGGCTGTGGGGCTGAGGAGGTAGAGGGGAGTACTTTCCACCTTCTCTGTGAATACCCGGGCCGGGAAAGTATTAGGAGGGCTACTCTTGGGATTTTACGTTTTTCTAGTATTAGCCAACTGGATCCTACTACATATATTTGACCGAAATTCCAAGTCATTTGCTTAATTTTGTCGAAAGATACTTCTTATTTTAAGGTACATTTGTAGGGGAGGTGGGGGTTACATGAGTCGGATCTGGCCCATCTTTAATACCAACCAACCGAATTCCACTTCAAACAATTAACTAAAATTTCAACTTGCTGGCTTCTTTCTATCAAAAGTTATCGCTTATTTGAAGTTTCATTTGTAGGGGAGGTAGCGGTTCCTCGGATCAGATCTTGCCTATTTTCAATACCAACTATTGTAATTAGATCTTATTACCAATATTCTACCAAATTTCCAACTCTCTAGCATCATTCTGTCGAAAGTTATCATAATTAAAGAATAACTAATTTTTTAATGTTGTAGGGGGGGTAGGCGTCCCTTTGATCTGATTAAGCCCATCTCATCTATACTCAAGCTGCTTTTTGCCTCGGGGTCACATGTCAAAAATCAGGTGTCTACGTCAATTGGTTCAAGAGTTATAGACAAAAAACCTGAAAAGTAGAGTAGTACGGGGCTCTTTGTACGAAAAGTACCGTTAGTTTTCAACTGATCAATTTTGTTCTTCCAGGAGAATATGAGATTATCCTCACGAAAAATCTGCTAAAGCAAGAGCCTTTCATGTTTATTTAGTCGGGAGTTATGGTTACATTTATTTATTTTACAGATGTGGGAGAGGTAGGCGTTCTCTTAGCTTGATCATGCTCATTTTCAATACCAACCAACTAGATCATACTGCCAACATTTGGCCAAAGTTTCAAAGCTCTAGCTTCATTCTATCGAAAGTTATCGTGCGAACGGACAGACAGACAGACAGACATGGCTAAATCGAAGCAGGAAGTGACCCTGATCATTTATATTCTTATAGATTGCTATACCTCCGGAGCCTCCTTTAAGGTGTTACATATTTTCGTTGTGACAAAAACAATATACCCTTTACTAATAGGCCAGTCAAATTAAATATTATTAATAATAATTAGGGAAAGATCTGGAAATAATTTTAATCCCTTCTATAGAGACTGAATACATGGAAACTGAGTTTGCACGGTCGTAGAAGGTGAGCTTAACTTTTGGAGGGCGAAAATCCGAGAAATTTGAGCCCTTTTTTTAATATTATCGTTATAAATCCTAAACGGTGCCTCGCGTCGAAAAACCTTGTAGGGGTAAATTAAAGAACGTTGAATTCTGCGTTCAATGCACTGCTCAAAGTTGAAATTCGGTTCAGTAGCTCAGTCAAAATCGATAGTCAAAAAATGACAATTTTCGAGGCTCCCGAGAAAAATCACACTTTATCACTTTTCAAGCTCACAGATCTTTGCACCGGAAGCTCCAAATGGAAAAGCTTGTCTGTAAAAGTTGGGGACAATTTGATTCTGAGCCTAACGTGGCCAATACTTTTAAATTCGGGCCATTTTTAGAGTAGCAATGAGCAAAATTTCAAAAATGAATGCTCATCGATTTATGCCTTAAAAGCTCTATCTCGGTAATTATAAAAGCTAGAAGTTTTATTTTAGTCTCAAATTATAGATAAATTACTCCTATTAAATAAAGTTTTACAAGATTTCTTGTGAGACCAATTTAGGAGATGCTAAAAAGAAACAGGACAAGCCAAACCATTAGGCACATTTTCAACATGGTGGCCGGGTCCGTGATGTTAGGGGGGAAATAGAAAACTCGAATTTTTAAGCAATGTACCAACTCAAACAATATATCAAAAATCGAAACTACCCTAATTAAAGCAACCAGTGTTATAACAATTTGACTGACCAAAGTAATTTAACCTTGCAAAATCACCGACTTTTTTTTAAATAAAAGCGCAATTACTCACTAAACTATACCCGCTAGCATATTCTAGTAACGAGTGAATCGCAGGTAATATTTTACCCTAAAAACAGAAAATAGCCTGTAGAAATCAGATAAACCGTTAATTAGATATGGCCTTGGAAAATAAAATAAAAAAAGTGTGAACAAATTATTTTTTTAATTAAAGGGCTGTAAATGACTCGAAATTTAAAAATTAGTATTACATAATGTTAAAACAAATTGCTTACAACAAAACAGGAAGTTTTTATTTTTGATAAAATTAATATAATATATAGGTGAAAACGCAGTAAAAGACGAGTTCTACGCCCGCCTTGAAACTCTCTTCGACTCACTTCCAACAAACGACGTCAAATTGCTGCTGGGAGACTTTAACGCGAAAGTAGGGAATGAAAGCTGGCATCGGGGGACCACTGGAGGCCACAGCCTCCATGAAGAATGTAACGATAACGGCCAGCGACTTATAGACTTCGCCTGCAGCAGGAATCTAGTCGTAAGCTCTACGTGTTTCCCGCATCGACGCATTCACAAGCAGACCTGGAAGTCTCCAGACGCACATACCGTCAACCAAATTGATCACGTCCTCATTTGCAGGAGATGGACGTCTAGTGTCATGGATGTCCGCTTCTATCGAGGAGCAAACTGCGACTCAGATCATCACTTGGTGAAGACGACCTACAGATGTAGAATTTCCTCAGTGCACCAGTCAAGAATCAGCCCTCCCAAAATCTTTGCGGTTGATAAGCTCTTGAGTGATGCTACAGCGGTGGCGTATACTACCGCCCTTGAGGAAAAACTATCACCTATGCTACACAACATCAGCAACACAGGCGTCCATGGGTTCTGGGAAGAACTCAAGGGTACCATCAAGGATGTCGCAGAGAAGGTCGTGGGATATAAAGCCCGGCGAGCGCGAAATGACTGGTTCGACGAAGAATGCAAAAATTCACTTGACGCGAAAAACGAGGCCTACAGACAATGGATTCAACGAGGAACCAGAGCCAGAAGAGAAAAATATGACGAGCTACGGCGAATATCGAATAGAATAATTAGACGTAAGAAACGTAAATACCTTGACGAGCAGTTGCTGAACATAAACGAAAACTTAGCTAATAGGAACACCAGACAAGCGTACAAACTAGTAAATACAATTAGGAACGGCTACCAACCCAGGACTAGCCTTTGTAAGGACAAGGATGGAAACATCATCAGCGACACCGATGGTATTAACAAACGATGGGCCTCTTATTTTGAAGAGCTTCTAAACCGATCATCTAACATCCCCACACAGGAAGCTCTCGACGATATTGTTGATCTAGGCCCACCCATTCAGCCCCCGACAGTAGAGGAAGTTGATCTCGCGTTGCGGTCACTAAAACGAAATAAAGCGCCGGGCGCTGACGAGATTCCAGCTGAACTGCTAAGATTCGGTGGAACGAGTCTAGTTGATGCCATACATCAATTACTCCTGCGAGTATGGGAGAACGAGGAGATCCCAGACGATTGGCGCAGAAGCATCATCTGTCCAATTCATAAAAAGGGAGATAAACTGCGGTGTGAGAATTACAGGGGCATCTCACTAGTTTGTACGTCCTATAAAATTTTGACGAAAATTCTGGAAAATAGAATAAAACCGTACGCAGAACGAGTCATTGGCGAATATCAAAGCGGTTTCAGACCTGGTCGCTCCACAACCGATCAGCTCTTCTCAGTCAAACTGATACTCCAGAGGTGCTGGGAATACAACGTAAACGTATACCAAATCTTTGTCGACTTCAAGCAGGCATACGACAGTATCGATCGTGGAGTACTGTACAACATCATGCTGCAATTTGGTATACCAGCAAAATTAGTGCGACTGACAAAGATGGCGATGACCAACTCCGTCTCACAAGTCAGGATCCAGAATAGACTTACTGATCTATTTGAAACACGCACTGGTTTGAAACAGGGCGATGGACTGGCTCCGACGCTCTTCAACCTAGCACTGGAATACGTTATTCGGGCCATGAATTTGGACAACAGCAAGACGCTACTCATCAAGTCGACACAATTAGCAGCGTACGCCGACGACATCAACATCATGTCCCGAAGATTGGCTGACGCAGAAGAACTTCTGCATACGCTTGATACCGCTGCAAAGGAAGTTGGATTACGTATTAACGAGGGTAAAACTAAAATAATGATGCAATCGGTGACAAGGACACCTGCACAACCAAGCATCAACGTGGGGGACCTCAACATCGAGTTCGTGAACAACTTCATTTACCTGGGTTGCAACCTGTCAAGGGACGCCAACGAAACTGACGAAATCAAGCGACGGATACAGTTAGCTAATAAGACTTTTTTCTCGGTTCTCCCCATAATGAAATCGAAACATGTGCACAGAAACACGAAGCTCCGCGTGTACAAAACCATTATACGACCAGTGCTATGCTATGGCTGCGAAGCATGGACCCTAGCTCAAGCCTCCGAAAACATGCTAGACACTTTCGAACGTAAGGTTCTACGGCGAATTTTCGGGGCTGTTTGCGATCGAGATGGATGGCGCATCCGGTACAACCATGAGTTGTATGAAATGTACGATGAGCTGCAAGTCTCGAAAATCGTCAAACTACAACGACTTCAATGGGCAGGGCATGTACAAAGAATGGACGACGATCGCATGCCTAAGAGAGTAATGAATGCAGAACGAGTCGACGGAGCGAGACTGCGAGGACGACCGAGATCTCGTTGGGAGAGCTCAGTAGGTGTGGACGCCGCGCAGCTGCTGGGCTCCCGAAATTGGAGGACGCGGTCACGTGACCGAGATAATTGGAGGACAATGATCCAGGCGGCCAAGGCCCGACGTCGGGCTGTCGCGCCACGATGATGATGATAGGTGAAAACTCGAGAAAAATAAGATAAAACAGCAAAATGTTGATCGTGGGCTACATATCCTTCTTATTTTCTCGAGCTATATCTAATAAACAGTTTATCTGATTTCTACAGGGTATTTCCTGTTTTTAGGATAAGATATTACCTGCGATTCACTCTTTACTAGAATATGCTAGCGGGTATAGTTTTTGAGTAATTGCGTTTTTATTTAAAAAAAAAAGTCAATGATCCTGCAAAGGTTAAAATACCTTCGTCAGTTAAAACACTGGTTGCTTTAATTAGGGTAGTTTCGATTTTTTATATATTATTTGCGTTGGTACATTGCTTAAAAAATCGAGTTTTCTATTTCACCCCTAACACCACGGACCCCGCCACCATGTTGAAAATGTGCCTTATTGTTTGGCTTGTCCTGTTTCTTTTTATTTTAGAATCTCCTAAATTGGTTTCACAAAAAATCTTGTAAAACTTTATTTAACAAGAGTAATTTATATATAATTTGAAACTAAAATAAAACTTCTAGCTGTTATAATTACCGAGATAGAGCTTTTAAGGCAAAAATCGATGAGCATTCATTTTTGAATTTTTGCTCATAGCTACTCTAAAAATGGCCCGAATTTAAAAATATTGACCACGTTAGACTCACAATCAAATTGTCCCCAACTTTTACAGACAAGTTTTTCCATTTAGAGGATCCGTTGCAAAGATCTGTGAGCTTGAAAAGTGAAAAAGTGTGATTTTTCTCGGGAGCCTCGAAAATTGTCATTTTCTGACTATCGATTTTGACTACGCTACTGAACCGAATTTCAGCTTTGAGCAGTGCATTGAACGCAGAATTCAACGGTCTTTAATTTACCCCTGCAAGGTTTTTCGACCCGAGGCACCGTTTAGGATTTAAAACGATAATATTAAAAAAAGGGCTCAAATTTCTCGGATTTTCGCCCTCCAAAAGTTAAGCTCACCTTCTACGACCGTGCAAACTCAGTTTCCATATATTCAGTATCTATAGAAGGGATTAAAATTATTTCCAGATAGTTCCCTCATTATTATTAAAAAGCCCCAAAATTGGCTTAATTTGACTGGCCTATAACGGTCTAGGGTATAAAAACAGCCTATTGTTAGTATATTAATAACACAACACGCAACCACATCTTCAGATTTTCGAAATCATATCCTTGGTGAACATTCCCGTTAGTGTAATTGTGTGGTCTTAACCTGCTCTGCTCTGCACAGCAGTTAAAACCGGGATACCGAAGCGTATATACCCTAGACTTGTACAAACCTAGTGGTGATACCAAAAGTACCAATTGGCAACGACCATTTGCATTAAAAGTGAGTTTCCTATATGACCAGTTTATAGGGGAGGTTGGCACTCATTCAGGAGGATGTTGACCATTTTCAAAATCAATTAACTAACCCATTCAAAATATTTGTCGAGTTTTTCAAGTCATTAGCTTAATTTTATCGAAAGTTATCGCTTAGTTGAAGTTTCATTTGTAGGGTAAGCAAGGGTTCATTGGGTCTTGCCCATCATTGCCATTAACCAATTAGATCATACTACCTATATGAATATTTAAGCAAAATGTCAAATCTCTAGCTTCATTCTATCGAAAGTTATCGCTTATTTGAAGTTTCATTTGTAGGGGAAGTAGGGGTTTGGTTGGTCGGATTTTATATATTTTCAATATCAGCAACATTTGACCAAAATTTCAAGTTGCTGGCTTCATTCCATCAAAAGTTATCGATTATTGGAAGTTCCATTTGTAGGGGATTTAGGGGTTCCTTGAGTTGGATCTTGCCCATTTTCAACACCAACCAAGTAGATCTTATTAGCAACATTATACCAAGTTTTCAACTTGCTAGTGTCATTCTATAGAAAGTTATCGTAATGAAAGTAATATGTAATTTTTTGAAATTTGTAGGGGAGGTAGGCGTTCCTTTGATCTGATTATGCCCAACTTACAAAAACCCAAGCAGCTTCCCACTTCAGGGTTACATGCCAAAAATCAGCTGTCTACGTCAATTGGTTTAAGAGTTATGGACAAAAAACCTGAAAAGTAGGGCTCTTTGTGAGAAAATTACCGTTAGTTTTTAAGTGGTCGATTTTGATTTTTCCAGGGGAGTATAAGATTACCCTCACGAGCAATCTACCAAAGCTAGAGCTTTTCATGTTTATTTAATCGGGAGTTATAAATATATTTAATTATTTTACATATGTAGGGGAGGTAGGCGTTCTCTTTGCCTGATCATGCCCATTTTCAATATCAACTAACTAGATCATACTTCCAGCATCTGGCCGAAATTTCAAGGCTCTAGCTTTATTCTATCGAAAGTCATCGTGCGAACGGATAGACAGACGGGCAGACGGGCAGACAGACAGATAGACAGACAGACAGACATGGCTAAATCGAATCAGTAGGTGACCCTGATCATTTATATATATGTACATTGCTGTACCTTCGGAGCTTCCTTTAAGGTGTTACATATTTCCGTCGTGACAAAAGCAATATACCCTATACTAAAAGTCTAGGGTATAAAAAACGCCAATTGTGAATATAATAACAACACAACACGCAAGCACATCTCCAGACTTTCGAAATCATGTCCTCGGCAAACATTCCGGTCAACATCATCGAGAGTCTGGAGCCGGCTTTAAAATTCATTGTATTTCTGCCCTCTTATGCTATGTTGCAAACTGCTGTGAGTTTTCATCGAACTCAACGTATGAACATTTTTGTATATTTAACTATTATGTCAAGAGCAGAAATTGAATCAGAAGAAAATGTACAATATCTGCGGAATTAAATTTATTTGGAATTGCTACGAAATGAACATTTAATTTACTATTTAAATATGTAGTTTTCGAGATTGAAATCATTGCTTGAGGTATTTTGTCTATTGAATGCCTTTCTAGAATTCGAAAGAATGGGAGTGGCAGTTTATAGGGAGGGTTTATCGTTGTTTGATTTTGCATAAATCACGTATAAATGTAAGTATCATATTCATATGACTCTAAAACAATTTTGTATGTGTGCTCAAGCTCATGCTCTGCTATACTCCTGCAGAAAGTGTACATAATGCCTTTCAACACGTATTTCTGGAATTTATCGTTTTATGTTTGACGTTTTTCTTGCCATGTGGCTCCTTTATTCGATATGGAAGGGTATATCCCTATGTTTCAACATCATGCACAGGGAAAAAATGCATGAAACGATTATTCAGGCGATAGACCTGTCACTCGCATTCGTACTTCTTATTAGTCTCCGTTCTTTCTCTACACAATATTTACAGGACTTAGTTTGCGTACTCAGTTCCAGGTCCAGACTCGAGAGGATGATGGCGCAACTTCCACAGTATTTCAAAAATATACATTGGTATTTGTGCAGCATTAGATTTACTTTAGGATAGAGTAATTGCTTTCCAAATAAAAACGCGTCTTTTTTCAATATTATAAATACGTTTCTGAAAAGGGCCGGATCATTGAAATTTTTGGACTCAGCGTGCCAAATCTAAAATTCATAGGACCGTTTTCACAATATCTGGTTAAAGTTTATCCGATAGATAAACGCTAAACGCCACCCAAGTTAAAAATTTGTCAAACGATATTATTCGAAACAGGTGATATGGGCTACTGAGATTTTTACAGCTAGAACTGTTAACGATTGCACATTCAAATGAGACAATTAAACTGGTCACAAAGAACAGAGATCTGAAAATTCATTCGATGGAAGAGGATTTAAAATCAACTCAGCTGCAAATTAATGCTGAGAGACGGTGCAGACGTATGTAGAATAGAATAGAACAAGCGACAGAACTCCGCCAAGAATATTAGCTGAGTTTTCTACTGCATTAGCTCGAAATATGATAATGCAGTAGATTATCATATTTTGAGCGTTGCATACGCTTAGTTTTAATTTAGTAACTTCTTCGATCGGTAGATTTCTCGTTGGGATTGATTATTTTTAAAACAACGAGATTTGTATTTCTCTATTCAAAACAATATTGTTTCGAGAGCTACCTGCTACCTCTTCTTCAGTTGTTTTGCCAAAAAAACTGAAGAAGAAGAGAGCAAATAGCTCTGTTTTCAATAGAATCTCGTTATGAAAACACGCTGTTTTAAATATAATTTAATTAAGGCCCGTTTTCTCAATGCCCGGTTAAACTGCCAGTTAGCTATCCAGGACACTAAATTTAACCTTAGCGTATGCAACGCTCAAAATATGATAATGCAGTCTGAAGCTCAGCTAATGCAGTATAAAATCAGCTGGTTTTCTTGGCGGAATTCTGCCGCTTGTTCTATTCTACGTCTGTGCCATCCCTCAGCATTATTTTGCGGCTGAGTTGGTTTCAGATCCGTTTCCTTCGAATGAATATCCAGAACTCTGTTCCTTGTGACCAGTTGAATTGTCTCAGTTGAATGTGGAAAGGTAAACAATTCTAGCTGTCAAAATCTCAGCAGCCCGTGTCAGCTGTTTGGAATTATTGTCCGATAAATTCCCAACCGGAAGATGAGTGCCATTTAGCGTTTATCTATAGGATAAGATTTAACTAGACATTGAGAAAACGGCCCTTAGTGTCCCGGGTAGCTAATTGGCAGTTTAACCAGACATTGAGAAAACGGGCCATAGTATAACTGCTTACCATGGTGGTCAAATGAATTGTAAAAAATGACCATAATTTTGGCAGTTGCATCAAGAACCGAAAAATGCTAAATGTTTCGGAATGGTCTTTTCGGTAGAGCCGCGTTCCCATTGAGCGAGTTTTGTTGAAAGAGACTAGGCGAGTCACAAAAATCGCTTGGGAGATAAACTCGTTGTTGTTCACACGTGTAAACAAAAGTCTTTCATAAAATTCGCGAGCCCACACAACATAAACATCACTATGAACACATGCACACATGTTTGAGACCGACGACACTTTTTCGAAACTACATATATTAAATACAGCGCGTGATGCGGCGCCACCGAAATTCAAACGAAAAACACTCACAACACAGATCACTTCACTTCGCGACGCAATTTTCAGATACTTTATTGAATTGACTTTCGTTGACAGATTACTGGACATGGGCACCGCCATATGGAAAATGTAAACAATCGACCGAACACCACACGTAAGCGCCCGACCCACCAGTCGAGAGACAAAATATTGACCGGGACAATGTTTTGTCTTTCGACTAAAGTGTCTTTCAACTCTGTTGAAAGTGCTGTTCCCACGGAGCGATTCGTGAGCTTTTTGTGTCCCAACTAGTCTCTTTCAATAAAAATCGCTCAATGGAAACGAGCCATAACACTAAAAGCTTTTGGTGGAATGATTTATTGATGGGATAGGTTTCAGATATGGTATCACGGCTAGAAATTTGGTGTAAATTTTTGGACAATTTGAAGTCCAGCTAATTTATATCTATCATCCATGCCAATTTTTAAATACAATTAATAAATTAATTCCCAGTAATAAGGACCGATAAAAATACTAGATCATTTTTACACATTTTTGAAAGTCAAATACAATATTGCCTACCGATATAGATCATTTTTAGCATATTTTTTTATCGAACATAATTGTGCCCAAATTGGTGTATAAAATCTATATAAGTTTTCGATCAAAACCTATTTTCTATTCACCGTCAAGATAAACTCGATCAGTTTCAGTTAGCGACAATTATGATGGCGGTTTATATGTTGCAGGCATAATTGTGGCTAAACAGTGCAGATGTTTGATATCTCCGAGTAAAACTGCGTATGTACAGTTGATTTAAGATAAGATTATGCACGTAGTCACGTTGTAGTCCGGATGGCGCAACGGTTAGCACGTTCGCCTTCAACGCACTGGGCCTCGGTTCGATTCCGGGGATTTACGTGTCGGACTATGAGCCCACTCAGCTGTTAAATGAGTACCCATTATGGGGTAAATAACTAGGTTGAGCGTGTTGCTGATCACATACCTCTGCACAAAAACCGTCACGATCTAGAAAATGAGATGATGCTAACTCATCTCGAGGCCGTGGTTCTAATTGGACTGTTGCGCCAGTTATTTTTATACTCTAGATGAAATCTGAGAGTATTATAAGTTTGCCACAAAGTTTGTAACGCTAAGAAATAAGGCTCGCAGAAAAAAATGAATGATACAGAAGTTCATATTATCACTCGAATATCTCAAAACCGGATGTCCGTCTGTCCGTCTGTCCGTCCGTCCGTCCGTGACCTCTCTAGCTCGAGAACGCGTTGAGCTATGAAGTTCAAATTTTGCACACGTTATTTTTGACAAAAAATGAAGGCTAAGTTCGTGAACGGGCTAAATCGCTCCACCCCTTCTACCCCCTCCCATACAAAATGACACATTTTTGAAAATTTACAATAATCAGATTTTCTCAGAAACTATAAAACATATTGCTTTGAAATTTTTAATATTTCACTTTTATGATAATTGTAACCTATGTTATAAAACTTATTGTAATCCTCACCCTCCTTCTACCCCCTCCCATACAAACTGCACTATTTCATGAAATACGTGAAGCCAATTTACTCAGTACGTATACAATTTATCGGGCTGAAATTTTGTACTTAACACTTAATTAACAATATCAGTTAGATTCAAAAAAATTAATCGATTACCCTTACTCCGTCTACCCCCTCCCATACAAAATGACACATTTTTGATAATTTACAATAATCAGATTTTCTCAGAAACTATAAAACATCTTGCTTTGAAATTTTGAATATATCACTTTTATGATAATTGTAACCTACATTATAAAATTTATTGTAATCCTCACCCTCCTTCTACCCCCTCCCATACAAACTGCACTATTTCATGAAATACGTCTTAACGTCTTAACGACTTACGTCTTACGTCTTAACGATGCATCCGAGATTGCAACCAAAATTATTTATTGGCTTTAACCAGGTTCAAATTCATCTAGAGTATTGCATGATTGGGGTTTACCCCAATCGTAGTTCTTTTATGTTTTTTATTAATTTATTATGCACGTGATTGTGGTTTGTTCTTTCTATTAGTGGTCAGTCGGTAGCTGCGCGATTAATTCATTATGTTTTTTTCCGGTTTACTAATAACTGTAGAATATCCAGGTCGGGAGAGGAAAATTATATGTATAAATAAACATAGCGAAAGTGTAGGCGAAGGTGAACAGCACGTAGACGTAGAGACTCCGCTTACACACGAAGATTTTGTTAGTTCAGTGCTTTCGGTGAAAAATATCGCGATTCGACTTATTTGGAGCAAACATTCGGGTTTTCACCGTCTTGCGATGAACAGCTAGCTGTAGCTCGGGCTTGTGTTTCCATATTTTCGTGGTTTTCATTAGAAACATTATATAATAATCACCATAACGGGTTTCTACAGGTAAAATTAATAAATGATAAAATAGAAAATGCAAACGTGATTTAGAGAAAGAGAACAAAAAGTGCGAAAAGAAAGCGAGAGAAACGGAAATAATTTCGAATCCAAACATACTAAAGAACTTGAACATTATAAAAAACGCTATTTTACTGCGGAGATCGACTTAGTCAAGGAAAAACTACAAAACACAAAAGAATTTCGAAAGAAACAACGAATAAAACAGTCAGCGAAGGAGTGTAAATATTACTTTTTATGTCCGGATCTGGTGAGTTTTTGTTTCTCTGTTAAAATCAGCAAAATTAAAACGGTCTTACTTTTACAGATTAATTTTGACTTTGAGATAACTTTCGGAAAGGTCAACTTTGCAGATCATTGGAAAAAGTACCAACAGCATATTTCCTTCCTCCAAGTTGTCGAAGAAGAAGGATCCCACATCGACAACTTGGAGGAAGGAGGTCTACCTCCTTATGAGGCTGGCAACGCTTTCTATGACGGAAAACTATCTAACGTTCCGCAGAAGATTCTTCAAGGGAACCAGGGGTGTAGCCATGGGAAACCCACTTTCACCGTTCATAAGCGAAATCTTCATGAACCGAATAGACTGGTGTCCGAAATGCGCATATACAATAAAAAATGAAATCATCCCGTCTTAGGAAAAACAACACACATGTCTTATAGTGTATATACAGGCGTGGAAAACATCGACAAAGAAACTTCTGGCGTTTTGAGTATTCTGGTTATCGTAGTTTCCGACATATCGAATTTTTATTCGTCTGAAGCGGAGGATTTTCAAGAAAAATGTAAATGCCTGTGGCAGCTAAAGGGTTGAGAATTCGGAAAAGTCTTCCTTAATATTGTTTACTGCAAATTGTATGAAGAACCACGTGACAGTGCGTTTATCTGGCAATATCCGGACACCCAGTGTACATATAATTTAAGCATAACACTCATGAACGTATTCCGATTTAGGTCGGAATACGAACCTGGCTTGATCGAGCTGCTTCCCCCATGGATTAAGGCAGCTCCTGATGAGTGAAATCTATGGTGTGGTGGCCGTGGTGGTTCGGTCACCGCTTTACGATACTACATCTAGAGCTCGGAGTTCAAATCTCGGCGTGATCAAAAACCGCCTGTGGGTACTAATAGAACTCCCACAGTGCTCCGAGTATAAAGACGGCGCGGATAGGAGGTGCATGCTAGCAACTGGACTTCCGAGAGGTAGATATACTATCGAAACGTCAACAAGGCATAGAAATGCTGGAAATGTTGACGTACCCATGCCCCTGGAGGGGTCAAGGCAATTAACAACATGGTGTGGACGAATCTAAGCGACAGGGAGAATTGGCTTCTAGCTGAATATTTTTGTTTGATAGTGGATGGCGAGATTGAGTCATTTTGACCTGGACTCGCAATGACCCACCCAACTTTATTCATAGCAACTTGGATATGTGCTTATCGGTGAATAAGCACCATTGAAATTTCATTGAAAGTTCACTTCGTATTCACGAGCACTTTCGGTATAATCTTCCATGAACTCCACGAATTCCTCATTAAAATTATGTAATTTTAATGTTTTTAACCCTCTACAGCCGCCAAAGCAACCCTAGGAAGCTTGACAGACATATTTTTCTCTTATTTCTGCATTGCAAAGTACCGATGGTCAAAGTTCTAGCCTTGTTACTTTTAGAGTAACAGAATTCATTTCTGGCTCTCCAACTACACAAGTGAAGCAAATGTAGTGGACATATGTAAGTCCACAAATGTGTTCACTTCCGAATACTTGAGTAGGGACAGCTGCTTCAAGAATTGTTTTACTTACCCAGTAAGGCCAGAGATCAGAACTTATGTCCCTTGCACACTACAGGAGATGCGGAAAAATCTCGAGATTTAAGCAAATCAACCTCTAAATTGTTACACTTGAATTTACGCGGAAGGTCAGTGGTTGGTGCCGGCTCGCTTCGGAGCTAGGGCGTGGGGCGCCACACACTTGAAATTGAAACTTCCCCAACCGCAACGTGACCTTCAAATCCGTGCCAAGTGCAAACGCAACGGACAACGGTTCACCCAATTCGATCAACACCCCGGAGCACACTTCACACAAATTAACAACTCGACGCTTCGGTAATCGTTATAAACCTATTATTTAAGAAAACTTTAATCACTTAAAACTAGCTCTACTCTACTCGTATCGACCGTTCACGCAAACAAAACGATCTTAAAATTAACTACACGCTATCTTAATTTTAACTAAATACCTTTGGACGGCAGCCTTACTGAATTGTACTATACAACACTCCTCGACGGTCGTCATCGTCACCCCCACCAATTCCGTTCACGATGTTGTCACGCGCCGAATCTCCACCGTCGTCGTTCTCCCTGTCGCCACTGTCGCTTCGCCTAATTGAAATCTTAAGACAGTTGGTTGGAATCTCAGATCCGCAATTCACGATTGACGACGTAATCGTCTCTTCTCGTTGGATCTTTTCTCGTCGATCAATTACACAAAAGAGAGAACGAATTAGATAAGTTTATTCCATAACTTACTGATTCGTCGGAATATTCACCTTTTCTCGTCGATCAATTACACAAAAGAGAATATCCCGTACGAATCCTCGGCCTTTTATGGATTCACGGCGTACGGTGGATTCGAATTCAGCTCACCTGGAAGAGCGGGAGTTCATGACCCCACTATTCGCATGCGCTAGCTTCCACACCATTCAACATCCGAACCATATGATCACCTTACATCCAAACCATAAGCTCCACGGAACATTACTGTAGTTTCTGCAGCGATTGTCAAGCCGATCTGACCGAATGTCGTTTACAGTGTTTTCATTCTGTGCGATATTTTGTATCTGGTAGTTCCGCGTAATTGCCAAGTGTCTTGTGCGACAGATTGATATCCATGACGACTACGATGATGTTGTCAGATAATTATTTCTTTATTTTTCTAATAAGAAGTTCGTGGTACTTTGTGTTTTCTTCTCATTGCAGCTACGTCGTTTTGGCTTTGTCAACAGGACGGAGGATGTCCCTAATAAGGTAAGTAACCTGCCTAATTGCCACCTTTTGCCCTATGCCGTCCATCACATAATTAATAAAACTATTTTTATTACAGGTTAGCTCCGGAACGTAATAAAATCTTCTAAATGTACAAAACATTAATCAAGACTCACTAATCTAGATTTCGAACAAAGTTTAAAATTAATCTCATTTGAAATCTTGGTATTTTTCTTGAACGGACAAACGCAAAGCATGCATCGGCATCGGACCATATGTCCGTCCATTATATCTAAAGATGGGACGGGTCAATGATTTGATAGACACTCACTTATTTATTTGGGATTACTTAAGATGAGAGGCACAGTGTTTAGAAATAAGCACCGAACAATTCAACAGTTGAAACGCATCGTTTAAAGAGAGCAGTATCAGAGCAAAAGAGCCAGTGAAAGAAAATCTGCTTCCTACTCTCACTGGTTCCTTTTAACCTCTTAACCGCATAGGGCATTAACCACGCCTATTTTCCACCTCGTCTTGTTCATCGCCATCGCTTTTAGCTCACTCCTATTAAGGTACCCTCTCTCTTAACTGATCTTCTCCAGGTGTTACTAGGTCGTCCCAGTGGGTTTCAATCGACGGCCTGTTGAGCAATGTTGTTCGGCCTTTTTCGGAGAATGTGACTTATCCATTGCCACTTTCGCCTTTTAATGGAAGTGTCTATCCTGTCCTGACCAGTAATAGTAAGGATGTTGTCGTTAGAAATGACCTCCGGCCACCGTATGTGTAGGATGCGACGTAGACACTGGTTCACAATAGTTTGCAATCTAGTTGTTATCTTATTGGTCACCTTTCAAGTTGAACAGCCATATAGAAGCACCGATTTTACGTTGGTTTCGAAGATCCGGAGGTTGGCGCGTCTGGAAACGTTCTTGTTTTGCCAGAAAGGAGTCAAACTGAAAAAAGCTGCTCGAGCCTTGTTGATGCGACACTATACATCATCATCCGCTGCACCATCTGCTGTAACTACGCTTCCGAGGTAGCAGCAATTGTAAACTTTCTCGACTGCCTACCCCGAAACATAAACTCCAAATGTATTCCCAGTCAACGCTGTCAAACGCCTTCTCGAAATTAATGAACATGAGGGATCTCCACTCTGCGGATTGTTCAATTACAATTCTGAGGGTGTTGATGTGGTTGCTACATGAGAAGCCCTCGCGAAAGCCGCCTTGTTCATAACTCAATGTCAACTGTTTGTTTGATTATTTTTGCCATCAGTTTGGAGACTGCTGGGATAAGGCAGATCCCACACCCAATTATTGCCCTTCTTCCACACTTTAGGCACAGTTTCGGTCACCTAACACTCTTGGATAAGAAGGAGAAGAATTTCTGCAGTAGCATTGGCATCCGCTTTAAAAAGTTCCACCGGAATTCCATCTATCCCCGGTGCTTTGCCCGCATCCACCGATTTAATAGCCGCAGTTACTTCCCGCTTAGATGGTGGCCTGGTATCAACTCTGGCTATTTGCGGAATATCTTCTGCTACTAATGAAGATGCATCCGAAGGTCCAAAGGTGTTGTTGAGGACGTCAATGAAGTGTTCTCTCCATCTCCGCAGTTGGTGTTCTTCGGTTACCAGTAGAGACCCATCTTTATCTTTCACAAGATGTTCTGATGCAAAAGATTTGCCAGTTAATGGCTTGATAAGCTTAAAAAGGGTTCCACTGTCACCGCGGTAAGCAGCTTGCTCTGCTTTATCCGCCAATGCGCTGACATGATTTCGCTTGTCCCGTCTTACGTTTCTTTGCACGCCTTTCTGTAGTGAACGGTATCTGTTCCTTAACTCTCTTGGTTGCTGAGATTAGAGACCATGTAGAGTCGCTAATGAATGGTCTCCTACCACGCTCCAATCGACCCGCTAATGTTACGCCACACGAAATAAATGAGTCCTGAGCAACTTTACATCTATCATCAATTGTAGGATTCTCACAAGGTGGTGGTGCAATAGCTCTCTCGTGCAAGGCGGTGGAATATGCACGTCTTATGGATGGGTCTTTAAGCTTTTGCACATTAAAACGTGGCAAGATTCGTGCATTTTGAGGACGCTGGATCGCTGCCGCTCCTAATAGTTGGGACGCTAAGCGATTTCACCTTGCAAAATATGATAGAGAAATGCCATTTATTACGATTGTTCGTGGTCCCCGTAAATTCATTTTAAGAGATGGAGCCATCTTGGACCCCGCGGCAGAGCGGCTGTGCGGGCGAAAAACCGCGAAATTTGAGCCCTTTTTTTAATATTGTCCTAATAATTTGTAAACGGTGCCTCGGATCAAAAAACTTAATAGTATATACATTAAAGAACATCAAATTCTACATCCAATGCATTGCTCAAAGTTGAAATTTGGGTTAGTAGTATAATCGAAATCGATAGTCGAAAAACGTCACCTTTTGAGGCTTTTGAGAAAAGTCACACTATATCGCTTTTCAAGCTCACATATCTCTGTAACGGATACTCCAAATGAAAAACCGTATAAGTAAAAGTTGAAGATATTTTGATTTCCGGCTTAACGTGCCCAATATTTTTCAAATCAGCCCGTTTTTTGTGTAGTTGTGAGCGAAAATTCAAAAATTTTTTTAGCGATTTGAACCTTAGTAGCTCTATCTCGATAAATATAACAGCTAAAAGTTTTGGTTTAGCTTCAATTCGTAGATACTTGAACCTTGTTTATAAAAGTTTTGCTAAGTTTTTTGTCTGACTAATTTAATTAATTAAATAATTAATTAAGTAAAAGTTGAAGATATTTTGATTTCCGGCTTAACGTGCCCAATATTTTTCAAATCAGCCCGTTTTTTGTGTAGTTGTGAGCGAAAATTCAAAAATTTTTTTAGCGATTTGAACCTTAGTAGCTCTATCTCGATAAATATAACAGCTAAAAGTTTTGGTTTAGCTTCAATTCGTAGATACTTGAACCTTGTTTATAAAAGTTTTGCTAAGTTTTTTGTCTGACTAATTTAATTAATTAAATAATTAATTAATTAAATGATTCAATTTCTTCCATAATTTCAAAGTTCAAGCATTTTATATGATACTTTAGGTTGGTTTTTAGCGTATTTGGTCATTCTGAGTCAAATGAAATCAACCGCTATTCCATACGGCTATTAGTTCAAAAGATATTCACTTTTTTCCAGATTTTGTTATTAATTAAATAAGCCTTTTTATTAAATACGTTGAAAATACAAAGCTTTTGTGGCAGTTTTAGGGTAGTTCCTAATGAATTTGGTCATCTTGAGTCGAATGAAATCAACCGCAATTCTTTGCGACCATTAGTTCAAAAGATATTCACATTTTTCCAGATTGTTTTATTAGTTAAATGTGCTTTTTCGTTAAGTAAATTGAAAATAAAAGGTTTTTATGCCAGTTTTAGGTTGGTTCCTAATGTATTTAGTTACTCTGAAAAACTACAAAACACAAAAGAATTTCGAAAGAAACAACGAATAAAACAGTCAGCGAAGGAGTGTAAATATTACTTTTTATGTCCGGATCTGGTGAGTTTTTGTTTCTCTGTTAAAATCAGCAAAATTAAAACGGTCTTACTTTTACAGATTAATTTTGACTTTGAGATAACTTTCGGAAAGGTCAACTTTGCAGATCATTGGAAAAAGTACCAACAGCATATTTCCTTCCTCCAAGTTGTCGAAGAAGAAGGATCCCACATCGACAACTTGGAGGAAGGAGGTCTACCTCCTTATGAGGCTGGCAACGCTTTCTATGACGGAAAACTATCTAACGTTCCGCAGAAGATTCTTCAAGGGAACCAGGGGTGTAGCCATGGGAAACCCACTTTCACCGTTCATAAGCGAAATCTTCATGAACCGAATAGACTGGTGTCCGAAATGCGCATATACAATAAAAAATGAAATCATCCCGTCTTAGGAAAAACAACACACATGTCTTATAGTGTATATACAGGCGTGGAAAACATCGACAAAGAAACTTCTGGCGTTTTGAGTATTCTGGTTATCGTAGTTTCCGACATATCGAATTTTTATTCGTCTGAAGCGGAGGATTTTCAAGAAAAATGTAAATGCCTGTGGCAGCTAAAGGGTTGAGAATTCGGAAAAGTCTTCCTTAATATTGTTTACTGCAAATTGTATGAAGAACCACGTGACAGTGCGTTTATCTGGCAATATCCGGACACCCAGTGTACATATAATTTAAGCATAACACTCATGAACGTATTCCGATTTAGGTCGGAATACGAACCTGGCTTGATCGAGCTGCTTCCCCCATGGATTAAGGCAGCTCCTGATGAGTGAAATCTATGGTGTGGTGGCCGTGGTGGTTCGGTCACCGCTTTACGATACTACATCTAGAGCTCGGAGTTCAAATCTCGGCGTGATCAAAAACCGCCTGTGGGTACTAATAGAACTCCCACAGTGCTCCGAGTATAAAGACGGCGCGGATAGGAGGTGCATGCTAGCAACTGGACTTCCGAGAGGTAGATATACTATCGAAACGTCAACAAGGCATAGAAATGCTGGAAATGTTGACGTACCCATGCCCCTGGAGGGGTCAAGGCAATTAACAACATGGTGTGGACGAATCTAAGCGACAGGGAGAATTGGCTTCTAGCTGAATATTTTTGTTTGATAGTGGATGGCGAGGTTGAGTCATTTTGACCTGGACTCGCAATGACCCACCCAACTTTATTCATAGCAACTTGGATATGTGCTTATCGGTGAATAAGCACCATTGAAATTTCATTGAAAGTTCACTTCGTATTCACGAGCACTTTCGGTATAATCTTCCATGAACTCCACGAATTCCTCATTAAAATTATGTAATTTTAATGTTTTTAACCCTCTACAGCCGCCAAAGCAACCCTAGGAAGCTTGACAGACATATTTTTCTCTTATTTCTGCATTGCAAAGTACCGATGGTCAAAGTTCTAGCCTTGTTACTTTTAGAGTAACAGAATTCATTTCTGGCTCTCCAACTACACAAGTGAAGCAAATGTAGTGGACATATGTAAGTCCACAAATGTGTTCACTTCCGAATACTTGAGTAGGGACAGCTGCTTCAAGAATTGTTTTACTTACCCAGTAAGGCCAGAGATCAGAACTTATGTCCCTTGCACACTACAGGAGATGCGGAAAAATCTCGAGATTTAAGCAAATCAACCTCTAAATTGTTACACTTGAATTTACGCGGAAGGTCAGTGGTTGGTGCCGGCTCGCTTCGGAGCTAGGGCGTGGGGCGCCACACACTTGAAATTGAAACTTCCCCAACCGCAACGTGACCTTCAAATCCGTGCCAAGTGCAAACGCAACGGACAACGGTTCACCCAATTCGATCAACACCCCGGAGCACACTTCACACAAATTAACAACTCGACGCTTCGGTAATCGTTATAAACCTATTATTTAAGAAAACTTTAATCACTTAAAACTAGCTCTACTCTACTCGTATCGACCGTTCACGCAAACAAAACGATCTTAAAATTAACTACACGCTATCTTAATTTTAACTAAATACCTTTGGACGGCAGCCTTACTGAATTGTACTATACAACACTCCTCGACGGTCGTCATCGTCACCCCCACCAATTCCGTTCACGATGTTGTCACGCGCCGAATCTCCACCGTCGTCGTTCTCCCTGTCGCCACTGTCGCTTCGCCTAATTGAAATCTTAAGACAGTTGGTTGGAATCTCAGATCCGCAATTCACGATTGACGACGTAATCGTCTCTTCTCGTTGGATCTTTTCTCGTCGATCAATTACACAAAAGAGAGAACGAATTAGATAAGTTTATTCCATAACTTACTGATTCGTCGGAATATTCACCTTTTCTCGTCGATCAATTACACAAAAGAGAATATCCCGTACGAATCCTCGGCCTTTTATGGATTCACGGCGTACGGTGGATTCGAATTCAGCTCACCTGGAAGAGCGGGAGTTCATGACCCCACTATTCGCATGCGCTAGCTTCCACACCATTCAACATCCGAACCATATGATCACCTTACATCCAAACCATAAGCTCCACGGAACATTACTGTAGTTTCTGCAGCGATTGTCAAGCCGATCTGACCGAATGTCGTTTACAGTGTTTTCATTCTGTGCGATATTTTGTATCTGGTAGTTCCGCGTAATTGCCAAGTGTCTTGTGCGACAGATTGATATCCATGACGACTACGATGATGTTGTCAGATAATTATTTCTTTATTTTTCTAATAAGAAGTTCGTGGTACTTTGTGTTTTCTTCTCATTGCAGCTACGTCGTTTTGGCTTTGTCAACAGGACGGAGGATGTCCCTAATAAGGTAAGTAACCTGCCTAATTGCCACCTTTTGCCCTATGCCGTCCATCACATAATTAATAAAACTATTTTTATTACAGGTTAGCTCCGGAACGTAATAAAATCTTCTAAATGTACAAAACATTAATCAAGACTCACTAATCTAGATTTCGAACAAAGTTTAAAATTAATCTCATTTGAAATCTTGGTATTTTTCTTGAACGGACAAACGCAAAGCATGCATCGGCATCGGACCATATGTCCGTCCATTATATCTAAAGATGGGACGGGTCAATGATTTGATAGACACTCACTTATTTATTTGGGATTACTTAAGATGAGAGGCACAGTGTTTAGAAATAAGCACCGAACAATTCAACAGTTGAAACGCATCGTTTAAAGAGAGCAGTATCAGAGCAAAAGAGCCAGTGAAAGAAAATCTGCTTCCTACTCTCACTGGTTCCTTTTAACCTCTTAACCGCATAGGGCATTAACCACGCCTATTTTCCACCTCGTCTTGTTCATCGCCATCGCTTTTAGCTCACTCCTATTAAGGTACCCTCTCTCTTAACTGATCTTCTCCAGGTGTTACTAGGTCGTCCCAGTGGGTTTCAATCGACGGCCTGTTGAGCAATGTTGTTCGGCCTTTTTCGGAGAATGTGACTTATCCATTGCCACTTTCGCCTTTTAATGGAAGTGTCTATCCTGTCCTGACCAGTAATAGTAAGGATGTTGTCGTTAGAAATGACCTCCGGCCACCGTATGTGTAGGATGCGACGTAGACACTGGTTCACAATAGTTTGCAATCTAGTTGTTATCTTATTGGTCACCTTTCAAGTTGAACAGCCATATAGAAGCACCGATTTTACGTTGGTTTCGAAGATCCGGAGGTTGGCGCGTCTGGAAACGTTCTTGTTTTGCCAGAAAGGAGTCAAACTGAAAAAAGCTGCTCGAGCCTTGTTGATGCGACACTATACATCATCATCCGCTGCACCATCTGCTGTAACTACGCTTCCGAGGTAGCAGCAATTGTAAACTTTCTCGACTGCCTACCCCGAAACATAAACTCCAAATGTATTCCCAGTCAACGCTGTCAAACGCCTTCTCGAAATTAATGAACATGAGGGATCTCCACTCTGCGGATTGTTCAATTACAATTCTGAGGGTGTTGATGTGGTTGCTACATGAGAAGCCCTCGCGAAAGCCGCCTTGTTCATAACTCAATGTCAACTGTTTGTTTGATTATTTTTGCCATCAGTTTGGAGACTGCTGGGATAAGGCAGATCCCACACCCAATTATTGCCCTTCTTCCACACTTTAGGCACAGTTTCGGTCACCTAACACTCTTGGATAAGAAGGAGAAGAATTTCTGCAGTAGCATTGGCATCCGCTTTAAAAAGTTCCACCGGAATTCCATCTATCCCCGGTGCTTTGCCCGCATCCACCGATTTAATAGCCGCAGTTACTTCCCGCTTAGATGGTGGCCTGGTATCAACTCTGGCTATTTGCGGAATATCTTCTGCTACTAATGAAGATGCATCCGAAGGTCCAAAGGTGTTGTTGAGGACGTCAATGAAGTGTTCTCTCCATCTCCGCAGTTGGTGTTCTTCGGTTACCAGTAGAGACCCATCTTTATCTTTCACAAGATGTTCTGATGCAAAAGATTTGCCAGTTAATGGCTTGATAAGCTTAAAAAGGGTTCCACTGTCACCGCGGTAAGCAGCTTGCTCTGCTTTATCCGCCAATGCGCTGACATGATTTCGCTTGTCCCGTCTTACGTTTCTTTGCACGCCTTTCTGTAGTGAACGGTATCTGTTCCTTAACTCTCTTGGTTGCTGAGATTAGAGACCATGTAGAGTCGCTAATGAATGGTCTCCTACCACGCTCCAATCGACCCGCTAATGTTACGCCACACGAAATAAATGAGTCCTGAGCAACTTTACATCTATCATCAATTGTAGGATTCTCACAAGGTGGTGGTGCAATAGCTCTCTCGTGCAAGGCGGTGGAATATGCACGTCTTATGGATGGGTCTTTAAGCTTTTGCACATTAAAACGTGGCAAGATTCGTGCATTTTGAGGACGCTGGATCGCTGCCGCTCCTAATAGTTGGGACGCTAAGCGATTTCACCTTGCAAAATATGATAGAGAAATGCCATTTATTACGATTGTTCGTGGTCCCCGTAAATTCATTTTAAGAGATGGAGCCATCTTGGACCCCGCGGCAGAGCGGCTGTGCGGGCGAAAAACCGCGAAATTTGAGCCCTTTTTTTAATATTGTCCTAATAATTTGTAAACGGTGCCTCGGATCAAAAAACTTAATAGTATATACATTAAAGAACATCAAATTCTACATCCAATGCATTGCTCAAAGTTGAAATTTGGGTTAGTAGTATAATCGAAATCGATAGTCGAAAAACGTCACCTTTTGAGGCTTTTGAGAAAAGTCACACTATATCGCTTTTCAAGCTCACATATCTCTGTAACGGATACTCCAAATGAAAAACCGTATAAGTAAAAGTTGAAGATATTTTGATTTCCGGCTTAACGTGCCCAATATTTTTCAAATCAGCCCGTTTTTTGTGTAGTTGTGAGCGAAAATTCAAAAATTTTTTTAGCGATTTGAACCTTAGTAGCTCTATCTCGATAAATATAACAGCTAAAAGTTTTGGTTTAGCTTCAATTCGTAGATACTTGAACCTTGTTTATAAAAGTTTTGCTAAGTTTTTTGTCTGACTAATTTAATTAATTAAATAATTAATTAAGTAAAAGTTGAAGATATTTTGATTTCCGGCTTAACGTGCCCAATATTTTTCAAATCAGCCCGTTTTTTGTGTAGTTGTGAGCGAAAATTCAAAAATTTTTTTAGCGATTTGAACCTTAGTAGCTCTATCTCGATAAATATAACAGCTAAAAGTTTTGGTTTAGCTTCAATTCGTAGATACTTGAACCTTGTTTATAAAAGTTTTGCTAAGTTTTTTGTCTGACTAATTTAATTAATTAAATAATTAATTAATTAAATGATTCAATTTCTTCCATAATTTCAAAGTTCAAGCATTTTATATGATACTTTAGGTTGGTTTTTAGCGTATTTGGTCATTCTGAGTCAAATGAAATCAACCGCTATTCCATACGGCTATTAGTTCAAAAGATATTCACTTTTTTCCAGATTTTGTTATTAATTAAATAAGCCTTTTTATTAAATACGTTGAAAATACAAAGCTTTTGTGGCAGTTTTAGGGTAGTTCCTAATGAATTTGGTCATCTTGAGTCGAATGAAATCAACCGCAATTCTTTGCGACCATTAGTTCAAAAGATATTCACATTTTTCCAGATTGTTTTATTAGTTAAATGTGCTTTTTCGTTAAGTAAATTGAAAATAAAAGGTTTTTATGCCAGTTTTAGGTTGGTTCCTAATGTATTTAGTTACTCTGAGTAGAATAAAATTAACCGTGGTTCCATACGACCTTTAGTTCAAAAGATATTCACATTTTTTCACATTTTTGATTAGTTAAGGAAGCTTTTTTATTAAATAATTTGAAAATAAAAGGCTTTGATGCCAATTTTAGGCTGTTTTCTAATGTATCTGGTCATTTTGAGTCGAATGAAACTAAAGGCAATTCCATACAACAGTTAGTTCAAAAGTTATTCACATTTTTCCAGATAATTTTTTTTGTTAAATAATTTTTTATTTAATAAGTTCAAAATAAAAGACTTTTATTCCACTTTTAGGTGGATTTCTAATAAATTTGGTCATTCTCAGTCGAATGAAATCAACCGCTATTCCATACGATCTTTAGTTCAAAAGATATTCTCATTTAAACAAAAAAAGATATTAGTTTAGTAAGCTGCTTTATTAAATAAGTTAAAAATAAAAAGCTTTTCTGCCCATTTTAGGTTGATTCCTAATGTATTTGGTCATTCTGAGTCGAATGTAACTAATCGTAATTCCATACGATCATCAAATCAAAAGATATTCACATTTTTCCAGATTTTGTGATTAATTAAATAAGCTTTCGTATTAAATAAGTTAAAAATAAAAAGCTTTTATGCCACTTTTAACTTAGCTCTTAATGTATTTGGTCATTTTGAGTAGAATGAAACTAACCGCAATTCCATACGACCATTAGTTCAAAAGATATGATGAATTATGTAAATTGTATCTATAACAAGATACCTGCACACTTTGCTAACGGATTGGCATTATTACTTCTCTCTTAGAGCTCGCGCCCACAGCAAACTTTTTAGTTCGCAGTAAAACGAAATAGTTTGGTAAGAAAAATAGAACACACGGCGGTTTATGAGACCGCGCACACAGCAAACTAAACTATTTAGTAATCGCTGTGTGCGCGGTCTCATAAAACACAGTGTGTTCTATTTTTCTGACTAAACTATTTAGTTTTTCTACGAACTGAAAAGTTTGCCGTGGGCACGAGCGCTTAAGGTCACTTACGAGATATGCAGAGAGTAGCAAATGAAATTATCGAAATATACTATTATTAAACTTTTTCCTAAGGATATCAACATCCTGGATATTTAACGTCGCTATCCTAATTATATGCCGCCATCCTGGAAATTTATACTACTAAATCAAATTTCAACTTTGAGCAATGCATTGGATGTAGAATTTGACGTTCTTTAATTTATATCCCATTAAATTTTTTGATCCGAGGCACCGTTTACAAATTATTAGGACAATATTAAAGAAAGAGCTCAAATTTCGCGGTTTTTCCCTGCACAGCCGCTCTGCCGCGGGGTCCAAGGTGGCTCCATCTCTTAAATTGAAAGTATGGGCCGCACCAACATTCGTACCAAACGGCATTTCTCTATCATATTTTGCAAGGTGGCGTCGATTTATGTCGCTTAGCGTCCCAACTATAAGCGTATTTTTGCGATTACAAGTTGGTGGTCGCTGCCAACATCAACATCTTGCTTCGACCTGATGTCCAAGATATAATTCCTTCATGTCTTGGAGACGGCTATATGTTCAATCTGGTTTTCGGTTCTGCCATCCAGAGAGGTCCAGGTTGTTAAATGGCAGCGTTTATACTTGAACAGGATACCGCCAACGGCGAGTTGACGAGAGTGGCAAAACTGCACGAACATCTCGTAATTTTTGTTCCTGTTGCCTAGTCCATGATTGCCCATTAGGTGTTCTAAGCCTACATTGTTAGAACCAACTTTGGCGTTGAGATCCCCCGTGATAATTTTTATGTCAACTTTGGGAGCCTTGTCGAAGGTGTCGCCAAAGAGAATTGATATTCTACACGAGCGATGATTCTGGCGATCCTCTGCCAGTAGATTTGTATGTATTGACAAATAGTATAGTAATAAATAGTATAATAGTATAGTAATAACAAGCGAAGCGTTCCGAAAAGAGAAAGATTATATCCTTGATACTGCGACCAAAAATGGATACCGAGTTCAAGATGTCGAACGCCTAATCAGGAGAGAAACCTATCTTGAACATAGAAAGACACACTCTACAATGTTCAACCGACCCACCGAAGATATTTGTTTTTTTTTTTATTATAGAGGGGGGGAATCTCATTGTTCAGGAGACACTGCCGGCTACTGATGTCAATTGTACGGCAGCGACATGGGACTTTCATCGTCAGTATGCGACTACTTACCCAGTAAAACTTTCAACCCTCTTTCTCCACCATTCTCCCTACGGAACTACCTCTCAGTATTACGTCGTAGGGCTGGTTTTGGCTAATTAGCCGTTAATCCTTTGCGTCCTTTTTCGTAGTTGCTCCTCTTTCCTCAGTTCCCTGTGTATGTCGCATATTGTGTGAGTTACGGTCTCCCAATTGGATTCAGATCTTATCATATATTCCACTATATTATGTGGATTAAGGTCACTGCCAAGTTCGACCTCCAGTGCTTCACGCTTACCTCTAAAACCTGGACAGTGAAGCTTGGGATCCAATACACGCGATGCGAAACTTTCGCGTTCCCTTTCATCGTAATAAATGTCCAATAGGCGCGACGGATTTACACTAATAAATTCAGATGATACATAAAACTGAAATACGTAGTTTCTAACTCCCGTTCTCTTCTCGCACCGGCTCGATTAAATTTTCAAGGGCTTTGTAAATATGCAAATATTCACGGGCGAAACACACACAATTAATGAAAAACAAGTGAAATGACATTACGACTAAACAACGTCCTTCCCGTAAGTACGCTGTTAAAATGCAGTCATTCGTCCAACTGAAATACGACGTGTCCCCAAATCATTCATAGAACACTACGGAAACGGAACGTGATGACAGTTTCGCGCTGCAAAGTTTTATGTTCCATTAAACTTTTCGGCGCGTCGCTCGTATTGGCTCTATCCAGTACACTGAACATATATTAAAACTCGCCTTCCGTCGCCATCGCGTGTATTGGATCTCAAGCTTGGAAGAATACATGTTCCGGGTCTTCCGCTATTCCTGGGCACCTCGGACAGTCGGACGAATCATCCAGCTTGAATCTGTGTAGGTACTTCCTATATCCGCCATGACCAGTAAGAAACTAGGTTAGATAACGGTTCACCTCTCCATGTTTGCGGTTCAGCCACAATTCGATTTGCGGGATAAGTATGTGTGTCCAGCTTGCCTTCGGAGTTTCATCCCACCGCTGTTGCCATTTCCTCAGAGACTCGCACCTTTCTCGTTTTTTGCGCGCATTAGATACGTCCGGTGGCTCCAAACATCGGCCTTTGTGCAATCGGTCCATTTCGTCTGCTAGAATATCTACGGGGATCATACCTGATACAACGTAGGCAGCCTCATCTGATGTTGTTGGGTATGCACAGCACACTCTCAATGCGTTTCTTCGATAAACGGAGTTGATTCTTCAACTATTACAGGCGTGACGAAGCGCGTCGATCCAAACTGGTGACGCATACAGAAGTATAGGGGTGAGCACTGTAGATAATAAGAGTCTCCTACTCGGTCGTGGTCCTCCTACGTTTGGCATCATCCTCGCCAAAGCCACAGTAGCATTAGCCGCTTTCTTGCATATGTGCTTGAGGTGCTCTCCAAATGTCAGCTTCGCGTCAATCATCACCCCCAGATACCTAATTGCTGGCTTAGAAATAATGATGGTGTTTCCAACTCTGATCCTCAGAGTGTTATTTTTTCTTCGGTTACTTATGAGAACGGCTTCCGTCTTTTGTTCAGCTAGCTCCAGTCCTACTTTATCCAACCACAACTTAATAGTTGTGATTGCTTCGGTGGCATAAACTTCGGCGAATGCTGGATCCTTGGCCACCACGACCACAGCTATGTCATCTGCGAACCCGACTATCGTTACTTCTTTAGGTACTGGTAAATCCAATATGTCGTTGTACATGATGTTCCACAGCAAAGGGCCGAGTACAGATCCTTGCGGTACTCCTGCTGTTACATTGTACTCCCTCGGTCCTTCGCTGGTTTCGTACTGTAGGATTCTAAACGAAAGGTAGCTCTGTATAAGTCGCGTCAAATAGTCAGGCACACCTATCCTCTGCAAAGACAAATGAATGCATTCCCAGTTTGCCGAATTGAAAGCATTTTTGACGTCCAGTGTCACAACCGCGCAACATTTGCCATCTCGAAATGCCTGCTTCCCTAAATCTGTCACTGTCAAGATGGCATCGGCCGTGGAGCGCGCCCTTCGGAAACCAAACTGTCGGTCCGACAGTGCTCCCTTTTCCTCTACGACGGCAGCTAGTCTGCTAAAAAATATTCGTTCCAGTACCTTCCCAGCGGTGTCTAGCAGGCAAATTGGACGGTATGAGTTTGGTTCGCCCTGCGGTTTGTTGGGTTTTGGTAGCAGGACCAATCTTTGTTTCTTCCATACAGCAGGGAAAACTCGCTCCTGCAAATAGGATTCACCGAAGATATCGATATCAGGAGAATGAGCATCCCTATAGCGAACAACTTTTACCAGGTAAAGTCATACTTGAAGAAGTTTAACCTTCAGGTAATTGGATCTAGTAAGCCGACATCATTAAAACGGCGTCTCGGTCGCGAAAAGGATCCTCTGACGACATCTGAGAAGAGCAGGATCTACCGTATAACTTGCAACGATTGTGATAAACGATATATCGGTCAAACGAAACGTCTCATCACCACGAGATTCAACGAGCACGTAAAAGAGGCAGCTAATCACGGAAGGACGATAATAAGATCATCGGTAGCCGCACATATGATCGACGAGAATCACAGTGTCGACATCAATAATCTAGAGCTGTTGCGACACGTGAAGCCTCAGAGTACGCTTGATGCTTGGGAAAGCCTAGAGATATTGCGGGAAAACCGGGTCAATTTATTCAACACCGATGAGGGAAATTGTGCCTCAAAGTTGGTCAAATTTTTAGCAGGTAGACAGGGAAAGTAAACGGCTGACGACGACGACGATAATTATTTTACTTTTTCTTTTTTATTACTCATGGTTCATACGCAATATTGTTTCAGTTTTGCAACTAGTAGTTTTTTTTTAAAATTGTGTAATTTAAGACCCTGTAGTCGCCCCATAGATTTAGTAGCAATTGTACTGATGAAGAGAGTGAGTCGCTCCCGAAATACGCGTATTGACAGAAATAAAATATATTGTAGTAAGGAGAGCTACTGACTTTCATTTATTAACACGACATGACACGGAAAATGGTAAAAATCATTTATTCTATGGAGTGATCGCTCTTGTAGAATATCAATCTTCTTTGGTGTCGCCAAGCGGTTGATAAAGAGCTTCCTAAGCTGATTGATACGCTGGTTCAGTCGGGGCGTAGCACTGAATTATTGTGATGTTTCCAACCCTGGATTTGAATCTGGCAGTGATGATACGGTCGGAGATGGACTTCCAGTCAATAAGAGATTGGCGTGCCTCTCTAGTCAACAGGAGTCCGTCGCCTGCCATTCGAGGTGACGTGTCGTTTTTATTTCCAGAGTAAAGCAGTATTGTTTGGGAGCTCGGCGATAAAGTCGTTCCCGATCCAGACCATCTTGTTTCACTCAGTCCTAGTATAGCGATGTTATATGCGGTCATTTCCCGTTCGACTTCAGTGAGCCTCGCACTATTGCACTCGCCCCACATCGTTCGAACGTTCCAAAAACCGATCTTGGTCCGTTGTTTGTAGCCAAAAGTCGTTGCCGGTGAATCAGATTGTGGTATCCTAGGCTCCGAGTGTAAATTGATTTCAGGTACGCAGGTTACAAGCCCACATACCCAATCTTGGGGGAAGGGTTGCTTCCTTAGGTGTCCTAAGAGTCACCGCGACCTATTTTTTATATTTGTTTTTATATGATGTTTTTGAACACGCGTTTTTTTTTAATCTTTCAGCTGGGTGTGACGTGTTGGTGTTCTCACAACTATGTTGCAGCTCCACCGTTCGCCTACTTCCTGGGACGCACTGGTGTTAGTGGCCATTCAGGATAATCATCGTTATGTGCCTCTACCAAATGTTTTGAACTGCAAAACTTGGTTGGCTTGATTAGCCGTTACAGAGGGCACCCACGGGGCTTCATACTATTGTACTTTTTGTAAAACTGACAATGTAATAATTTAAGCAAGGTTTTTTTTCTAAAATATGCAATAAAAATAAAATATAAAAAAAAACAAATACTTATTGTAAAAAACAGTTATAAGAAATTTAAATCTTGGGAAAGTATGGGGCATTCTGTATATGGGCCAATAGTTGTCGAGTCCCGGGCCCGTATTTGATTCTAGGTTTTTTCTCGACAGCCCTGCTCTACAGCATTTTGATACAAATGCCCAATTGTCGATTTTTTTTTATATACCTATAAGCGATTAAAGTAGATTACGAACTGGCAACCGGTAGCTAAGTGCGTAGAGACATCAGTTTTATGTCTAACTACCGGCGTTTCGGGTTCGAGTCTTGTCCACGACCACGTTCGTGCCATGGATTGTCTTGTTGTTGTTTCCCCCTGTGTGCAATAAAAAGCGTAAGTCATAGCATCTCCCGATTTGTCGCAGGTAGGCGGCTAAATGGAGGAGCAGGAGGTGTATGCTGGCAACTGCATTTTCCGAAACTAGTTTATTGCAACGAAACGCCAACTGGGCCGAATGGGACAATTCACGCGCCCTTGTGGGATGGCTTAGGGAAATAGAGTAGTAGTGGCCCAGGATTTTACGAATTTTTAAATGCATAAATTAAATTAAAAATAAATATTTTAATTAATATACGGAATATGATTTCGACATACTGAAAATATTTTTCACAAGATATCATGTAACCATCATTTTTAGGGTTTTGTATTTTATTAAAAACAAAACCCTTATGAAATCGGTCAAATGTCTGTCCGTCTGTCCGTCTGTCCATGAAATATCTCACGAACGGCTGAAGCTACATACATGAAATTTTGTGGGAGTATGTAGAATTATTATAATTCGCCGGAGAAAGCGATTCGTTGTAATAGACTGACTTTGAGGGGATGTCCCCATAGAGGGGAAATGAAGGTCAAAAATTTTTTTTCATCTGGTATAGGCAAGTGGGGTATCATGAGAAAGGTAACACCGAGTACATTTCATTTCCGGTATTTTCATCAAATTTGGGAAAAGGGGAAAAGAGGTAGAGGGGAAAATATGTGATCCGAGTTTGTCCCCCCCCCTTGCATTTCGACACCGTTATACTTAGAAATATGAAAATTTGCAGAAAAGCGGCATTTTACTAGTATAGAAAACCGAAAATCGTAGAATTTTGATATCTCATCAAAAAAGGTTAATAATAGTACATTTATGTAGTTGCAGTTAGCATACCCGTGCACGCTTTAAACACACCCGAGGTCAAAAATATTGATGGCCAATGATAACCAACATCATTGGCAATATAATCTCTAAGCTTCATTACAATCACATAATATTTAATAATAGTACATTCATTTAAAGTTCGGCATTTTGACACTATCCACACAAAAATTACACCTACCGGCCTCATAGGTGTGAGTACTACTTTCATGTTGTTTTTCGTAGTGCGAATTGCAGTTATTTAATTAATCATTTTTGAGAGGGTAAAGATTAGTTGCGGGCGCTGCGTCGTAATTGGCAAACTTTACCGGGTGGAAGGGGGGAGGGGTCCACATAGAGGCGAAATTAAGGTCAATTTTTTTATCGACTGTTATAGGCAAGTGAGGTGTCGTGAGAAAGGTAATGTTGAGTACATTCTATTTTTTCGCATTTTCTTGAAATTTGTAGAAAGGGGAATAGTGGGGGAGGAGAAAATATTAGTTCGTAATCCCCCCTCCCCCTCCGTGGCATTTCGAGACTGTTAGAATTATGAAATTTATGTAGTTACAGTTAGCACACCCCTGCATGCCTTAAACACTTTCGAGGTCAAAAGTACTGATGGCCAACGATAACCAACACCTTAGGCAATAATGTGTTCTAAGTTTCGTTACAATCACGTAATATGAATTGGCATGTAAAATGTAAGTGGGTAAGACACTTTAATTATGTTTTTTTTGTCCATCTGAGTGGTATCAAGAAGAGTAAGAAGACGATATTTATATACCAAAATAAGCGCTTGCTACAAAACCCTTGGATTGCGGGCGTAGCCCTCTATATTCCGGTTTCATTTTTATCTTTTATAGTCAGAAAAAGATATTGCAAATATCTTTTTCTGATCATAAAAGATAAAAATTCGGTATTAAATGTCCTTGAAATGATATATTCCTTAAGATAAGATGCATAAGAGGGAATTATAATTTATTGTACTCCTTAAGAATATATCAAAAAGAAATATTTTCCAGGATAGTACAATAATAAAACTACATAAGAATACACAACAAAAAAAAAACTGCCAACAATTTGGGAATTTTTTTTTAGCAGTTAAGTGGGGGCCCCCGCTTATAGCCTGAAACTCCCTTTAAGGAAATAATGGCCAAAATCAGTAGTTTTTGGACCATGACATACCAACCTTCGCGGTATCCGTACTATACCTATATATATTTACTATTTGTCAATTAATCTAGATCGTGAAGTCGTATACAAAGTTGTTTTATTTTTCTCTTGATAAAGACAATTTCGCGATGATATTGCATATTGTTATGATACTTTCAAAAAGATTCTCACCAAAAATGTTTACTGATACGTAATCGAAACTTGTTGATATACAATAAAGACTCGTTATGTTTACTTTGTTTTGAGTTTTATACGGTTTCTGTTTAAATTTTAAAATTTTTGTTGAGTGGTGCCTCCCGGAGAGTGGTAACTCTGTGCGATGTCTCAGTTCATCCACCTCTACGGCCGGCCCCGTTTTCTGAACACCCTGTATACAATCTACGTCTACATGAAACTGTTCTTTCTTCATCACTTTCTTAGCTCCGGCCTTCTTATTCTATCTTTTTCTTTGGCTGACTTTATTTTATTCTCGTTTTCAGGTGTTGTCATAATTTTTGAAGGAATTGGTTAAGCTTTTTGACATTATCTTTTGACAATTTTTAATCATAAAAAACTCAAGGTTTTGTTTTATGAAAAACTATTTTGATAATAGCTTAATCAATAGTTATATTTGGACTAATGTTTCTTATCACATTTGCATTCAAATCCAAGCATCTAGAACAAATTAAATACCAAATTAAAAATGAAAAACTTATAAAATAATTTCTTTATATCATAAAAACACATACTCCTAACAATTTATTTTTTTCGTTGAAATCAATTTTGTTCCTCTTTTGTCGTATTATTTATATCCTTTAGCCGTCTAAAGGAGGCACTCCATGTACACTAGATACTACTGGTAACATTAAAAATGACAGTCTAAATTATTACATACATAATTCCAACGGAACCGCTTATGTTAGAACAAATTCAACCTAAAAAATACTCCATGTTTGAATAACACGATATACGCACATAGGTACGAATTTATGTACAAATACTACAGCTACATGCAGAAGTGATTGATATCGCCAAATAATTTAATTTGCCTTGATTTTTTCTGAATCCTTGTTGATGTGCGTAAGTTGTATGATATATACATGCATATCGTAAAATATTACGTACTTATTTCATTATGTTAAAAAAATGATACATTATAAGCGGAACTACTCGTATAAGAATGTTGTTATTTGAATTTTAAATAACAAATAGATACCATTTTTGAACAAAGCTTAATTTGAAAAAGTTTTGTCCTTCTATATTGTAAGGGTTTATTTAAGTTTATTTATTTATAATAATAAATGATGTTTTCAAGTTTATGAAAATTTCGAAATATTGCAAAAAGTAGCCACTACCTTCTATTGACTCTTTGGACGAAATACTGACGTATATGATTTGAAATTGTTTTAATTCTTTTCAAACCCGAAGAATAGTACTTCCTGCAATTGACTTAATGTGTAAATCATATAACATAGTTCAGGCAACAAACGAAAAATTGAAAGAAAAGAAGCGTGTAATTTTAAAATTTGACACTATTGCTGGAGATAGTCCTCTGAGAAAATATATATATGCTCTAAACATCCCGTTAAAAGCGTGTCCAAAAGTGTAAGGGAGAGGGGTCAAAGGTCACTTTTCCAGTCTTTCTTGAATATTTCGAAAATTATTGCTGCTAATCACCCGTCCAAAATCAGACTAAACTTACATGGTCGTATATGTTGATGTTGATGTTAGGAGGTGCATGCTGGCAACTGCATTCTCTGAAACCAATTTATGCCAATGAAACGTCAACTGGGCCACATGGAACAGTTGACGCGCTATGCCCCACAAGGGGTTAGGGCAATTAAGTAAGTATGTTGATGTTAACACCGAATTGATTGTGATCTAAAAGCTCGCAGAAGGGAAAAATCGTGTAAAAATTCAAAATATAAGATTCATATTCCCCGTTGATAGGGGGGACGGAAAGTTTAGGTGCTATTTTCAAGTTTTTCAAAATATTCCCAAGTTCTTCGGGTTTTTAGTTTCGGTATCGAAAGAAAAATGTAAAAAAATCATGTTGTTTTAAAATTTGGCACTATCGAGTAGTGTCAAATCCCTAAACCAAACGATTTTTGCTCCCTATTTTGGGTTCGATGCCTAGAAAAAAGCCTAAAAAATAGGGTAGTTTGGGGCAGCTTGTATGAAAAGCAGCCTTCGCTCCGAGCCGATTGATCTCATTTCCACAGAGTAATATATAACGGCCGCCTGAGTTTGACCAGCCCAATTTTTATTCGATGGAGTGTTAATGATATTTTTGCAAAAATAATATTTGTATCTTCGGTCCGATGGCGCCCAATTGCAATATCAACCATTGTATGTATTTCTTAATCAGGATATTTAACCAAATTTTTATGTCGCTAGGCACATTCTATTGTTACCGTCGGGTTTTCCTCTTGAGAAAATAAATGTACCCTATACTATATTATAGTTTAGGTATAGTATGCCATTTTATGGTCTAGGTTCTAGGTTATGATAAACCATTTCATAAGAAATTTGGTCCACTTTGATTCGGGGTTTGAACTCTTTTTTGTAGAATTCATAGTTCTCGAAATAGTCAAGAAATACAGAAAAAAAAACAACCATTGAATACTTCTCCCCTATACTTCCCAACCACCTGTCAACGGGGACTTTGGAGCATAGATGTCCCCAGCAATTGTGCAAAATTAAGAACCACATAATATTTTCCTAGTCAACCTTTTGCAGCGTTCTTTGCCTGGACTAATAGAAATTGTATCTGATCCGGAGAGTTTGTAGAAAAAATCGAAATTTTATAAAAAGTAAAACATACGATAATAATTTTGTAGTGAAATATGAAAGATCATTGTTTAAAATACACTAGATACTAAAAATGTTTGTAAAAGGTCACTACAATATTTGATTCTTAGTAGGTAACGAGCTGGTTTCAGAATTGGCGCTTATTGTATCTGCCGATGATTTGAGAAGCGTGTAATTTTCCTTATGTGAAACAAGGCGGTGTTGATGCTGATGAATAAAACTATTGCTACGTCGTAAGGATCTCCTTCCCATTTCCAGAATTTCTAATGTTGGGTCTTTATTGAAAACAAATTTCTGATATACCCTAATATACACGAAAAATATCATCAGAATTCCAGTAGCTATCATTGAATACGTCAAAATGGGAGCTGCAATTGGGCCAAATACAGTACCCAAGTATATCCAGCGCCTAATTGATGGCGTAAGGTCACTTATACCCTGAAATTAGGAAAAAAACGAGAATTTTGTATATTACTAATATTCTTGTAATAGAATCTATCCATACGTTCATTTAATTCAACTCAACGACTTAATAATCATGATACCAATTATGATCCTATTGGATTTTCATGTTGAAATTACAAATTCGGTAAGGAAAATTAATAACTTGTGGTACATACCTCTTCTAGCCACATAATAGGAAACACAAAGTCTCTGAAATCTTTGACGGCATGAACGTGCTGCGAATGATCCACTTTGAGATTTAACTGAATCCTAACTTTGCCCTCGAGAGGAACTCCTATTTTCTGCAAGGAAACAAAACGTAATTAAGCTTTGAAGTTTCGTATAGGGACTAATGGATAATTAACATGACACTTACCGGCTGTATTTTAAAATAGGTAATATGCTTCGATTTGTTTGGTTTCAAACCGTCGACGGACTCTAATAAACTATTATCTGCTTGATAGAAGTGGGGGTTGGATATGTAAACCGGAGCGCCGTATTGGCATGGGCTAATATTTTGAAGCCCTTTAATTGGCTCATAGTCAGGTGGGTCAAAACATTGATTGTCCTTGTTGTTAGCCGAATCGCCGTAAGCGTTGTCAGGAATTTCATAAAGATCAGCTGCAATACCTTGTTTATGAAAAAAAAAAAAATAAAGATACAAATTGTATTAATAAACTAACAAAGAAATATGAATCAATGAATCAATGAAAAGCGTTGCATTTATTAAAACAAGAAAAACGGAGGTATGACCCTTCACAGTTATTTTATAACAATGTGACCTCCGACTAGCATGTTATTAAATAAGTAGAAGTTAAAGGTGAGTTCATACGTCGAAAATATTTGCCCAAATTTTTTCAGGAAGTATGTATAAGTCCGAAGGGAGCAATTTGGCAAATTAGTTTCCTCGCGTGTTCACATGGCGATAAATATTTGCTACAAAGTTGTTTTCTATATGTTTCTCATCGTTGTCATTAGGCCTGTTCTTATCGGTTTAAAACCGGTCTTCTGTTAGTACCGGTCCCTGGAAAATCGATTCATCAAAAACCGAGTCATTAACAACCGAGTACTCAAAAACTGACTCGCTAAAACCCACCCGGCTCGTGGCTAGAAAAAAACGAGTCAAAAAACGACTCGTTAAAGAACCGATTCATTAACAACAGAGTACTCAAATACTCAAAAATCGACTCGTTAAAAACCGAAGAAACGAGTTAAAAACCAATTCATTTAAAACCTGCGTTTAAAAAATGCCGATACACTTAAAAAACCTGTGAGAAAATCATCGAGTATTTTTTGGTACAGTACAGGACAGAATTATTCAAGAGAAGATTTGGTACATTCCTAATCGAGCGTTTTGGTTCGTGTCTTGGCTAACAGTGTGTTTCAACTTGAGTGAATTTCTCACTCCGGTAGCATAAGGATCGCAACACATGATCGCGCAGAACCACGACCGAACTTCTTTCTAACCAACAAATATCATAGAACGGCGGACATGACGAGATTTTTTTTCTATTGAGTTTGACGTGGTTCGATGTACGCTCGCGAACAAAATGGTAATCGTATTAAGGGAATGCAACCATCAGTATACCACCCTAGATAAGATAAGATAAAATAGTGGAGCTACTGCCCCAGCGGGAAGGCACTGCGACCATAAAAGATCCATTGTGTCATGGCCCATTAATCCAAAAGGCCGTCTAACTTTCTAATAAAGGGCAGTAATCAGGAATCAATCTGAAGTTTGCAGTGCTGATAGCAGCCTGCCCGAGGAGTGACGTTCTAAAACGCGCGATGGCGGGACATTCGCAGAATATGTGTTTGGTCGTTTCCACGTCCTCCAGACAGAGACGGCATTCAGTCTCGCTGGACAGACCCATCTTGTGCAGGTGATATCTGACCAATTAATGATAAAATAGGAGTTTTAAGTGGGTTCTACTCATTTGAGTAGTACCCTTGTGAAAGAAGGGCAATATAAGCTCCTTTGATTGACGTAGCCCTGGAAGGTTATTGCAGTACTGATGACGTAATAGGACAAACCAATCTGTGATCCACAGTTTGGCCGACGCCAGCCCAAAGCCACAGTAAGGCTCAGGTCCATGAAAACGACTGGATGATCCTTGTCTAGCAAGTTCATCCGCAGCCTCGGTCCCCTCAATGCCCTGGTGGCCTGGCACCCAACACAAACTAGGTTTTTGGTTGCCAACAGTTGAAGGAGTTCGTAACACTCCTTCACCAGATTTGAAGAGACCTTATATGAGGAGAGCGCTTTTATAGCTGCTTGGCTCCCTGAGTAGATAGCAAGGTGAGCGAAGTCCAGTTTCCAAGATTACCCTGCACGGACCTCAATGGCGTGGATCTCAGCTTGAAAAATACTGGGCGAGACTCCCATTGCGATCGAAATCCTTGTGTTGGGTCCAAAAACACCTGCACCAACACCCTGCTCTGTTTTAGACCAATCGGTGAACCACTTAATACATCTGGGGTCCGGACAGGTTGCGCCATTTACCCATTCAGAGCGGTCAGGTATGAGGGCTGAAAATTTTCTGCCGAAGTAAACCTCCGTTATCATGTAATCTGATATCAAGCAGATCTGCGCGTCAGGAATTTAATTCAGAATGCTTATGTGACCGCTTTCTTCACTACGCACGTCGGAAGTTAAACGAAATCTAAGAGCATTTAGTGCTGCTGTTTTTTGAGTGAATATATGCAACGAAGTAAGTCCAATAATCCCGTCCACGACGACGACGTTCGTGGCCATGGATGTGCAGGAAGTGCATGCTGGCAACTGTATTCTCCGGAACCGGTTTATGCCGACGAAACGTCAACTGGGCCACATGGAAAAGTTGACGCACTATGCCCCACAAGGGGTTAGGGCAATTGAGTTAGTCCAATAATCGCCTCCAGGGCTGGCATAGGACAAGTGCGCATAGCCCCAGTGATGCCAAGGCAGGCAAGGCGTCGAAGTTTATTGCACTTCAGTAAGACAGAAGATTGCTGAGTTTTCGGCCATCACACAAGCGCTGCGTAGGTCACCACGGACCGCACCAGCATGATATATAACCACTCAATTATCTTTGGGGTGAGCCGCCATGTCCGTCCGAAGAGACTTCTGCAAGCCCGCATTGAGCGTGTGGCTTTAATAAGTACATTATCTATGTGAGTATTCCAGGTGAGTTTCGAGTTTAGTGCTACCCCGAGACATTTAACTGCAGTGGAGTAATCTAAGGTCGTGCCGCCTAACGAAATTGGACCCAATGTTATATCTTTTTTCATGTGAACGGCACAACAATAGTTTCCTGTGGGTTAACATGTAAGCCGGTAGCGACACATCAGTGTAGAACTCTGTCAAGAGCCGACCTCACCATCTCCGTGATAGTAGATTCGAATACCACCCTTGAACGCTCGCTTCGCTCGCTCTATATCCCACGGGGGTGAACCCGGTATTGGTCAAGACGTGAAATCAACATCGAAAAAATGTCGATTAGGAATGTGCCAAAGATTTTTGCTTTTGATTTGAATGTGATTTGGTATGTCCACAATTTCGGTCGTCAAAAGACATGCGTCCAAAGTTGAATAAATGTGGACATATCCATTGAAAGATTGAATCAAATTGAAATAAAATAAAATGTCGGAATTATCAGTGGTCCTGTTAGGAAAATAGGCATTAGCTACATTTTTTTTCGTACAGAGCAGAGTAGAGCAGGGTAAGTGGCAAAAAAACGATCGAGAACAAATTGATATAGCGAACACGAAAACGGAGCATGTCTTTGCTGGGAGTGTGTCTTGGTTTATTTAGACTTCAAATGTCAACTCAAATTTCAAGAGAAAATTTAAATCCTTAGTACATATACAATCGGACAAATTTCCTTTAGGCAGCAAAATTATTTTGTATGTTTACTATTCCAAATAATTACACAAAACGAACATTTTATTGACAGGAAATGAACTTTATGTGCTTCCTAAAACTGTAATCTGTTCGAAAACTTCGACACCTGCTCCGCCTGCATTTCAAAACGCAGCACGGAGCAACATTCTTGCACTGACGTTTTATCCAGAGCAGCTCAGATCAAATTGTTAGTGTAATCGTGTGGTCTTAACCTGGATCTTGTAAACAGTTTTATTTCGCAAAAATTTATTTTCGGACCTATCGGTCCTTTGATGTGGCTGTCCGAATCCGATGGTTCCGAAATACATATATGTCTTCGTATACAGCGTGCCATAGATAGAAGGATTTGTGCAGAGTTTCAACTCGATAGCTTTAAAACTGAGAAAGTGGTTAGCATAGCAACATACAGACAGACGGACAGAAGGACATATCTAAATCATCACACTAACCAAGAATATATGTATGTATCCGTACATATATTTAATATGGTCGGAAATGCTTCCTTTCCTACGTTGCAAACTTCATGTAGAAGTTACCTAATACGAGTATTACCTTTCCACGAAATGTGTAAAAATTATTTTCTGCCTGGTGATGTTTTTTTGGAAGAGAGTATAAGACACAAACCAAGTCATAAGGATTATGAGCGGAGGACGGAAGTATGGAATTGAATCAAATAATTACACGTTGAGCATCATCGAGTCAAAGAGTCAATTCTCAAGCATTTGTTCCAACAGTGTTTTCTATGAAGGAAGTTAAACGTGAGTTTCCTTGAACTCGACCTACTATATGTAAATGTATCATAATCGCCAGTTGCTAAGGTTTCAACTTCCGTGCTTTCCTAGGGTGAATAATACCACACACATATTTGCTGATTGCAAATAGTTAAGCACGCTTTATATGAGAGGTAGGCGTACTTTTATGAGTAAAGAGCTCTTTACACTTCACCGTGAGCGTGAACATGAAAATACAAATTTTCCACGATCAACAGCTCCGTGAAAAGATTTGACAGTTATCGCATGGTGAAAATAATTTTTCCTGTTCACAGTCGTATTTACAGTTCACCGGGAATATTAATTGAACTGCTCAAAACGTCGTTTCTTTAAGAATAAAATAAAAGTGTCGGTTGAAGAAAGGAAGTAATGGAGGATATTAGGTAGAGTTTAGAAGCTGTGGGAGCAATCGCGGTTTAGAATTTACATTGAATTTAAATGGAACTAACCACCCACACAGGGACTGTTGATTCACAACCCTCCGTATTGCACAAAGTGTGCCTGGACAATTTCAGTTTGGAACGAGCTGCGTTAGCTCCACTCCTAGGGGGTTGCGACGCTCGGTATATAGCCCTAGGTCAATCGTTTCACTCCTTCTATATGTACCAGCATCCGTTTCGTCCTAGCATATCTGCATCAGGAATTTTTTTGTCTATGCACAATTTCGGTTTCAAATCGAAATAAGGTATGCGAACGAAAGCGAAAATAACCATGTACATACTCACTTTCGTTTTTAAAATGGTCACTTCCGGCCTCAGCCGAAATTGTTCATTATTAGCTATTTTCATGGTGCCTTTCGGTACCCCGACGTGAGCATGAGCAGACTGATGGTAGATCTCATGGCCGGACTCACGGCGGCCAGATATCACGAAAACTCTAATTTGGTCACACACAACGATCTCAATTCTATCGTAGGCTGTTAGTGTGCGGCCAATTGAGATTTACATTTACATACGCGACTATATCTTGATATAATCACGTAAGTGAGTGGGGCGCTGTACGTAACATATGGATTCGACAAAATTACATTTATTATTCCATCCTACTTTCTTTATTCCGCGGCGTTAACGACTCCTTTTTGTTCTCTTAATTGTTTTTCTTGACCTCATAACACTTTTCCGTGTTCGATTATAGGACCATTACGTTGTATACGTGCAATCAATGAGCATGTTCTTGTAAGTAGGACCATTCAACACGTTTAATAATAGTCTTCTGATTTTCACTCCTCCCCCTCTTCGTGTAAATATCAACTTCTGGTCTTGTTTTCATTCTTTCAGTTCAAATGTCGCTTTAACGTGTCCCTTCCACTCCGTTAAAATTTCTAATTTCTAATACATATATTTATAATTAAAACACAATCATATTCGTATCACAGGATTCATCCGATTATATTATTTTATAACAAATAAAAAATATTTCTTTTTTTCACGATAAACAACGTTTCAGAATGCAAATGCAATTCGCACGTGAACAGCATTATGGAAAATTTCACGTTTCACGTTCACACGTCAACACTTCTCTGTGAAACGTGGTGAAATTGATTCCACGATTAATTTTTCTTTTCACGATGAAATGTACGGGGAATTAAAAAAAAAAACTATATGAAATATCAACATTAAATTGTGGAAATATATTCAAAATGTAGTTTATGGAATTCTTCATTTATTCCAATACAATCCCCGGACGTAAAAAGTCATTTTCATAGATATTTTCCCAGAAAACATTTTTCATTTTCACGTTCACGGTGAAGTGTACAACGCCCTTAATTTCATAAAAAAAATCAATCTCACATTAGTAAAAACGCAATTAGATAAAAACCACACAAGGAAGGACACTCAGATAAAGCTCAATCGCCGCTCATGACTATTAAAATTTATTTAAATGATTATGTAATCGAAAGAAAATTGCGAAACAGTTTCCGTTTTTCTTTCCTAATCTAACAAAATATTAAATGAAACCGGAGTATAGAGGGCTACGCCCGCAATCCGAGGGTTTTGTAGCAAGCACTTATATTTGTACGCAAGTACCGGCTCCTTGCTTTTCTTGGTACCACTTAGATGGATAAAAAAATGAAACCGGAATATAGAAGGCTACGCCCGCAATCCGAGGGTTTTGTAGCAAGCGCTTATTTTGGTATATAAATATCGGCTCCTTGCTCTTCTTGATATCACTCAGATGGATAGAAAAAACTTAATTAAAATGTCTTACCCACTTACATTTTACATGCTAATTCATATTACGTGATTGTAACGAAACTTAGAACATATTATTGCTTAAGGTGTTGGTTATGGTTGGCCATAAGTACTTTTGACCTCGAACGTGTTTGAGGCGTGCAAGGGTGTGCTAACTGTAACTATACAAATAAACTATCATTGACCTATTCTGAGAAGATATACAAATTCCACTATTTTCCATTTTATATATTTTTCGAAACCCACTTCCTGTAAGTTTTCATAATTCTAAGTATAACGGTCTCAAAATGCAGGCAAGGGGGGGGGGGAATCAAATTACGAACTAATATTTTCTCCTCCCCCACAGTTCCCCTTTCTATAAATTTCGAGAAAATGCGAAAAAATGGAATGTAGTCATCATTACCTTTCTCACGACATCTCATTTGCTTATACCAGTCGATAAAAAAATTTGACCTTAATTTCGCCTCTATGTGGACCCCCCCCTTCCACCCGGTAAAGTTGGCCAATTAAGACACATCGCCCCCAACAAATCTTTACCCTTTCAAAAATGATTAATTAAATAACTGTAATTCGCACTACGAAAAACAACATGAAAGTATAGTAGTACTCGCACCTATGAGGCCGGTAGGTGTATTTTTTGTGTGGATAGTGTCAAAATGCCGAACTTTAAATGAATGTACTATTATTAAATATTATGTGATTATAACGAAACTTAGAGATATTATTGCCTAGGATGTTGGTTATCATTGGTTATCAATATTTTTGACCTCGGGTACGTGTAAGGGGTGCTAACTGAAACTATAGAAATGTACTATTATTAACCTTTTCTGATGAAATTTCAAAATTCTAGAAATCTAGGTTTTCTACACTAGTAAAATGGCGCTTTTCTGTAAATTTTCATATTTCTAAGTATAACGGTCTCGAAATGCAAGGGGGGCGGGGGGGGGGGGGCACAAACTCCGATGACATATTTTCCCCTCTCCCTCTTTTCCCGTTTCTTCAAATTTAAAAAAATTTAAAAAATGGAATGTATTCGACGGTACCTTTCTTATGATACCTCACTTGCCTGTACTAAACGAAAAAAAATTTCGACCTTCATTTCCCATCTATGGGGACCTCCCCTTAAAGTTGACCTATTACGACGATTCGCTTTCTCCGGCGAATTATAGTAATTCTACACATTCCTACAAAATTTCATGTATGTAGCTTCAGCCGTTCGTGAGATATTCCGTGGACAGACGGACAGACAGACATTTCACCGATTTCATAAGGGTTTTGTTTTACTACAAAACCCTAAAAAAAACATAATAAAAATGTCTGACATATCATATAGTATCTTACATGCCCATTCATGTTAAGTGATTGTAATGAAACTTAGCACATATTATTGCCTATGATGTTGGTTATCCTTGGCCATCAGTACTTTTTATCTCGGACGTGTTTAAGGGATGCAGGGGTGCGCTAACTGCAACTATGGAAATAAACTATTATTAACCTATTTTGAGGAGATATACAAATTCCATTATTTCCCGTTTTATATGCTATTCGGAACCCACCTTCCTCAAAGTTTTCATTTTTGTAAGTGTAACGGTCTCGAAATGCAAGGGGGGACAAATTACGATCTAATATTTTCTCCTCCCTCACTGTTCCCCTTTCATCAAATTTAAAGTAAATGCCAAAAATAAAATGTACTCAACATTACCTTTCTCACAACACCCGAATTGCCTATACCAGTCGATAAACAAAATTTGACTTTAATTTCGCCCCACCCCCCTCCCGCGCTCGTTATAGTTGGCCAATTACAACACATCACCCCTACCAATCTTTACCCTTTCATAAATGTATAACCATAATAATGTAACAATAACTGTAATTCGCACTACGAAAGTAGTACTTGTACCTTCGAAGCCGGTAGGTGTGTTTTTTGTATGAATAGTGTAAAAATGCCTAACTTTAAGTGAATGTACTATTATTAAATATAACATGATTGTGATGAAACTTAGAGATATTATTGCCTATGGTGTTGGTTATCATTGGCCATCAATATTTTGACCCCGGGTGTGCCTAAGGGGTGCAGGGGTGTGCTAACTGCAACAATAGAAATGCACTATTATTAACCTTTTTTAATGAGATTTTGAAATTCTATTATTTTCAGTTTTCTGTGTTAGTGAAATGCCGCTTTTCTGTAAATTTTCATATTTCTAAGTGTGACGGTCTCGAAATGCAAGGGGGGGGGGGGGGGGACAAACTCGGATGACATCTTTTCCCCTCTCCCTCTTTTCCCGTTTCTTCAAATTTGAAAAAAAATCCAGAAATGGAATGTGCCTATACCAGACGAAAAAAAATTTCGACCTTCATTTCCCCTCTATGGGGATACCCCCTTAAAGTTGACCTATTACGACGCATCGCTTTCTCCAGAGAATTATAGTACTTCTTCATATTTTCACCGAATTTAATGCATGTAGCTTCAGCGGTTCGTGAGATATTTCATGGACAGACAGACAGACGGACGCATGACCGTTTTCATAAGGGTTTTGTTTTACTACAAAACCCTAAAAAAGACTCAAAATTGGAATAATTACCCAAGGATATAAATGACGCAAAAAAGTAGTGATGAACATCGGTACTTTTGACCCGTCCCATATGCAAATAAACATGATCGATGTACTTCCAAATAACAAATTGATTTAGATTGAAAAAATTAGCGTGAAAAAAAAAACGAATAATGTGAGTGCGCATCCTAGAGCAAATCTGCCTCTGAGATGACATTGAGTTCTTTTGGTCCTTTGTGTTTGTTATATACTATATATACTACATATACATTAAGACTTCAATTTCCCTTTAGTATGTTTTGTCCTTTTTGTTCGTTATGTTCTTTATATCCTAATTTTATCTTATGTCCCCAATTCTGAAAATACCGTTGGTCGTTGATCTCATCGCCTCGATTCAGAAAATACCCATATTTGTTAGGTATATTTTATGTTTCACTTTATGATCAGGCGGGTCCTTTTGTCCTGACCCGCACCAACAGCAGTACCAGGTGGTGCATAGAAACACCCAAGAAAGCTATACACCAAATTGGGTTGAAATCGGACTAGGATAGGGTGTGGGTATGCATATCATAGGATACATTTACCAAAGACAAAAACTTCCCTTAATTCGACGAGACCCAATATTATGGCTGTATCTCTCTGGATCAAAGACCTGTTAGTTTTATATGGGAATCAATCCAAAATCGGGTGAAATGAAGCAAAACTTCGCACTGGAAAGGGTATCATACCATTAATATTTAATCATACCGTTGTGTTATCGCGGAATTATTGTGATCTCGTTCGTCTGCTGTTTGTTTAGACTTGAACTTGTACGTGTTTTAACCGAAGTGAATACAAGAATATTAATGTTCCACAGGCTATAGAAAAACATAACGGTATGTATCATTGCTGGGCAATTGGAAAGCAAGGCTTTAAATGAATTAAATTAAATATTATGTAATTGTTGATAAACTTGACAAGACTATTGCCTATTTTGTTGATTATCGTTGGCCATCGGTACTTTTAACCTCGGATGTGTTTAAGGGATGCAGTGTTGTGCTAACTGTAACTATAGGAGTATTCTATTATCAACCAATTTTGAGGAGATATCAAAATTCCATCATTTTCCATTTTCAATGCTAGTCGAATCGACGCGCTGGGATAGATGTGAGGTCTCACGGTCGTCACTATACGATGCTTGCATCTAGAAATAGGAAGTTGTCTGAACCAAACAAAACCCTTCATTTTCCCTTTATGGCGACTCCACGTTAAAATTGGTCGCTGGTTAGATATTATACGGACAGACGGAATAACATTTAAGCGATTTTACAATAGCTTTGTTATCACTAAAAAAAAACACCTAAAAACGTAAAACATATAATAAAAGAACCGCAAGTAGCAAAACCTGTTCATCTACTTTAACTTCATTCATCCTATATGAAAAGAATTTGAACATATTAAAATATAATTAAGTAATTAATTTCAAAGAAAACTATCCAATTTTAATTTGGTGCAGTCAACTTACCATCTTTAACAACCGGTTTCTTATATTCCATAGGCGTTAGGCGACATAAATCCTTATCGTAGATATAAACCACATTACTATGTGTAATATCACGAGGTGGAAAAAATGAACCCTCCGATCCTTCTATGCTGTTACATGGCCTATCTGGCCAAAATGGCATGTGATCTAGTCCATTTAAACGATTAATATAACCAAACTTTTCCATTTCTGTGTGCCCAGTGTTGATCGTTGAGACTTCAGACAACGTCCCATTTCGCTGAAAAGAAAACCGTTTATTACAGAAGTGTGGAAATTTAATTTAACTCATCTCATATCCGTATTAGGCGTTTCTTTGCCAATATCTTGGTAATGTTTAGGTGAAGTGATTGAAAAAAAAAACATGTAGGTGATTCATAAATCATGCATTTATATAAAATAGGTGATGTCTCAGATAAAGTTTGGATTATAGGTGATTGTCTAATCTCAAAGTTTAAAGTAGTAAGTAAAATTCAATCAAATACTCGTATATCAAGCATTAAGAGCTTGTCAAATGCAACTGTGATAAAAGAAACGAACTGATTCCGAATAGTTTCCTAACGCCTAGTACGCACTGAGACACTTGAATAGATAAAAACTTGAATACGAGAAATATGTAGTACATTTCTTTTAGAATATATCAAGATCATCTCCCCGAGCAAGCGGACGAACTGGTACCGCTCTTCACGAGTTCTACGCGATAGTAATCCACGCACTGCTTAATGCTGTAACAGTGTAAGCCATAGACTACTTGAAACTGGCTAGCGATAGATGGAGCACGCGTTCGATTTGCGTGACATCTAGAGCGCTATGGCCATCATGCGACTACGAAGGAAGACGCTTTTTTGAGTAAAGCCCGACCGCATGTGGACAGGGTCACAGCACTGACAGGTGGGAAAGCATGTGGCCAGACTGGGTATTCCGTACAATACACACACACACAGCTGCAAGAAAAATGCAAGAAAGGAAACGCTAATTCACATCCTGTATGCATTTCTGGCTCTAGCTAGAGCTAGGCAACAAGAACTGAGCGAAACATTCTTTGCCATCTCCTCGAAGGCGATTGGGAATATATTACGTTTTCTTAATTCGGCGGGATGAATCTGAGAACCTTTTTCGACCGCCATTGATGAATTTGATAACCAAGGTTTTGCCCTCCCATGAGGCGTGCGGTACAAAACGCCGAACAATAGCGCTACTTGTGTCTTTGGTAGCAGCGGATCGACAGCCACTCGAACCAACCTACCAACCATATCAAGATCCTATTCAAATGATAATGGTGCGATGCAGGCTGATATAGCAACTTATTTTTCAAGTACCGGAGAGGATTTGGTGTAAACGGAACTATTGTACATATGTACATAATCCCATAAGAAGACGAATAGTGGAATTCAACGTATTTGGGATGGTGGGAAAACGAGCACCTAGGCTTGGACATAAGTTAAGCGTAAAAAGTGACTAACGAGAGTATAGGAAGGCAACGAAAATTACTACATAAGGAAACAGAAGAGTAAATATCTGCAAATGGGAACATAACGAAGAGGAATGTATAATAGGGGCTTTCTTTTCTTCTAGTTGTTGCTATGTTCCTTGGTCCCAATAGGGCATGTTAATTGCCTTGACCCCTCTAGGGGCATGGGCGCGTCAACATCTCTACCATTTGTATGCCTTGTCGACGTTTCGATAGCATATCTATTGTACTTTTCGGAAGTGCAGCTGCTAGCATGCACCTCCTATCCGGGCCGTCTTTATACTATCAAGCTCGGAGCGCTGTGGGAGTATTAGTAGTACCCACAGGCAATTTTTATTAACGCGCCGAGAAGCTAACCTTCGTCTCTCTAGATGTAAAATAGTATCGTAGAGTGGTGACCGAAACCACGCAGCTACCGAGCACGTCAAAGTTAAAGGTTAATTCGGGTGAAGATTAAGCGTCGTACGAAAAAGCATTCCAGGTCAACTACTCGGATAATTGCCAAAGTCAAATGGATCCCTAGTGTCAATTTAGTTTTTGTTTTTGACTGTGTTCGCGAGATTAATAATATGAAACATATCTGGAAAATATGTACGATATGTTTACTAATCAACTTGATATCGAAACTCGAATCAAACTATGATAATTACTAATTTCCGCAAAATAAATTCTTCACTTAGCGATGCAGGTGACATTTCTTATCTGTCCAGGATCTTTCAACCCGTAAAGCTCTCTAGTCTAATTTAGAGTAATGCATTATTGTAATTGCGTGTTGTTAACTTAAGCTGCAGCACAAAAGAACGCGCCTAATATGAGCCGTGCTTGGCCAAGGAGAACTTAAAGGATTGAGTTCCAAGGCCGCGACCGACTGCCGCGGAGCACTAGCTGTGTGTATTTTATATGGAGGTGTGTTTCTAAAAGCTAAAGGACTATGCTACTCGGGGCGGCTAATGAAACGGTAGTTCATTGACGATAGCCCTGCAATGAGAGCTCATCAATGATTGTGCACGGGGTGTGTTCCTCGGAGAGATTATCATCGCTATTATCACCACGTGGGGGTCGGCTTCTTGGGGATACTTGCGTTGTACATGGCAGTCGCTGTCGTAAATGCCGTTACGGCAGCGACTGCCATGTACAACGCAAGTATTTCCAAGAAGCCGACCCCGTACATTTTCAAGCAATCGGCAACCCATTCATTTCTCGTCGAGCACAACGTCCACCTCAGTCAACATACACAACAGCGATCGCGACTTCCTTGCCATGTAAAAATGAAGTACCCGCGACATACGCATGTACAAGCAATAATAAAATCACGTCCACGGCATATACGACTGCGGCTTGCATGCCATGTACCTACCTCCTGCGATGCGACTGCGATCCTCGTTGGCGGGCGTAGTCGCAGTCGTTTGGAGGAACATAGGTCCATATAAAATACACATAAATAGTGCACAGCGCTGATCGCTGAGCGAAAATAGCTGCGCTGTCATCGCGTAATCGCCCCGAGGGACACAGACCTTAACGCGACTAGCCACTCTATCACACTATCGCAAGCTATGGCGTTTCCGTTTGGGATTGCTGCTACGTCACTTGATTGAAGAGAGGTTCGCTGTGCTCTGATTGCAACCCAAATGCATAGCTGAACGGGTGTTATTTTTTTAAGAATTGTGTGGGGATGTGAAAGTGTCTTTTCTGGTGTCGAAATTCCTTGCAGAAAGAGTTGGCGGCCGGCGGACATGTTGTTTTTTTTTTTGGAAAGAATTGTGTGATGTGAAAGTATCTTTTCTGTGTTGTTGTTCCGTTCCATATATTCACTGAGGAGGGTGTCGTATGAATCGAGGCACAGCGCATCGTTTCTCGACGAAAAATCCAAAAATTTATTATTTTTGTCTGACTTTGAAAGTATCCTGTATCTAAGAGAACATATTGGAGCAGCTAAAAATTATGCTTCTTTTTCCGGAATATTATCGGGTAAAGGAAAAGATTTGGAAAGATTTAAACAAAAAAAAAGTGTATGAGTTGGGGCGACCGGTAGCGCAGTGTGTTGAGGCATCAGTCTCATGTTTGACTACCGGCGTTTCGGGTTCGAATCCCGTCCACGACGACGTTCGTGGCCATGGATGTGCAGGAGGTGCATGCTGGCAACTGCATTCTCTGAAACCAATTTATGCCAACGAAACGTCAACTGGGCCACATGGAACAGTTGACGCGCTATGCCCCACAAGGGGTTAGGGCAATTGAGCAATTGAGCATGAGTTCCAATTCGTCTCTTGATGTACCATCGAGTCCAGGTTACCTTAAGTTATATAATGTAAACAAAATTACAAAATCCATTCAAACACAAAAAAAAAAAAAAAAAAAATTTGACTAAAATTAAATAGAAACGTCAAAAAACTTTTAGGCTGATTGAGAGTTTCTGTCTGCTACATGTACAATACTTCTATTTTAACTACTTTTGGTTTGCCTTTTTTGGGCGTAATAAGCTTTTTTGTCGGCCAAGTCATATTATTAAAATCACGGTATTTATACTTCTAGACATCCAAAAAGTGATAATCCCAGAAAAATAATACTCAAATATAAATTTGCTAGACAGACTAGGTACGTAACTACAGTCTAAAAAAAATATAAATAGAAAAATAAATATTTAAATAAACTCCGAAAAGTAAATTTAACAAAAACTTTAAGGAAGGATAAAAAACAGAGCAACGCAGATTATTTTAAATAGGTTAGAGTTTCTTTAAACTATGTGTACATACTTAAGTTTCGCTAGCATTTTTTTCCCGTTAAAAAAAAAGTGTATAATCAAGATCACAAATAAATGTTGCAAAATGTTGCAGGTTCTTTCCAAGGTAATCTCTTATTATCCATTTTAAACTTTGGGTGTCTGTTATAGGAGACAAATGAATTAAAAACAGTCAAATTCGGCAGAATTAAATAAGTAATATCTAAAAACTTTCAAAACTGTTTGAAATTCACATACAGCAAAAAATATTAGGTGGGCAATATTTGAGCAAAATTTGATATAAATTGGTGGTACTATTTTCAATGTATTGCATTTTGAATACCAACCCGACCAAATTGAGAATATTCTTTTGTCAATACATATTTGAAAACTGCGTGACTACCACTTAGAAATTTTTTTGGTTTAATATCCATAGCTTCCCTAAAATGAATGTAAAATTTTATTAATGGTTATAATCGGTCTCAAAATATGCAAAAATACTTTTGATCTTATCTCAAAAATTCGTGAATATCTGTCTTTCTCTCTTATATTGTTTAAGGATAATGTATGGCTCAATATTTGTGTGAAATTTCATAAAAATCAGTTGGACCGTTCTTAAGATATTGATTTTTGACCACTTTACGTTCGATGAACTGTGACGATGAGGCGGAATGCTCTGGCGTACTTTTAGAGGCGTTTTGAGTCCTTTGGTCGGGAAATAGGACATTCTTGGCAATGATGTAAAATATAGACAATATGCGTGTCATATGAATCATGGCGTCGAGGCGAATGTTCTGTCGTACTTTTAAAGGCATTTTGATTCCTGTGGTGAGGAAACAGGATATTTTTGATAATGAAATGAAATATGGGCAATTTGGTTATCATATATGTATATAGAGTGTTGAGGTGAATAATCTGGCGTATTTTTGATGTAATTTTGAGTTCTTTGGTCAGTAAATTGGATATTCTTGGCAATTATGCGAAATATGATAAATATGGGTGTCATATGAATGGGGTGACGAGGCGAAGGCTCTGGCGTACAATAAATATAGGCAATATGGGCATCTTATGACTGGAGTGTTGAGGTGAATGCCCTAGAACATTTTTCATGACATTTTGAGTCGTTTGGTCAGTGAAAAGGATATTCTTGGCAATGAAATGAAATGCATATAGGGGATAAAGAGCAACACGGCCACCAGCGGCTAGCTCGAAATTCTAGGCGAAAATGCACCACGGCAGAACAAACTCACAACACCGAGGGTATAAATGTTTAAGACGGGGAAATGTATTAGTTTTTATCTGAAAGTCAAACTTTATGATGGTATCAACAAAAAGTACGAGAACTTCGTAACGGTTCAAGATAAAACCATTATTCTGTTACTATTTTAGCACAAACAAACCTGTATAAAACGTGGATGGTAAGTGTTACCCATTGACCCATTGAAATTTTGCAAGATTTAAGAAGTAATATTATTAAATCAAACTTACCCCAATTAAAAGACCCATCTGTGACATCGGGCGCATATTTCTTGGGTAGAATCGATGTGCTAAACTAACTAAGGCATCGTCATAACCAAATACCAATTGGTCAGCCGTTAACGAAACAAATGGTTTAAATCTCGCTGTTGTTACTATAAATGATATCGTTTTAGCTATTAAGTATCCTAAATTATTACTTTGGCTTGTAAGTGTCTGAAAATACATAAAATTTTTAAAACTTAATGTATGATATACATTAAATATAACATTACATAGCAACAATAACTTCCGGACTTTTTTATTATAAAGATTATAAACTTGAAATTGTATAATTTGTAGATCAATAATAATAATAATTATATAGGTAATTCTTAACAAAAAATAACTCTAAACAGAAATTGTCTGTGTTTTTGTAGTACATGGAAATTAATTGAAGTGTTACCAGTGTTAAATTTTTAGTAAATTCCCGTCTTTTTTAAATTTTAGGAATAATGTGACGAAAAGGATGTACAAAATTTCTCTATTTTCCAGAGAGTGTCAACAGTACAGAATTGGCGGACAACCTGAGATTTTTTCCTTTCTCAGTAGCATTCGAATCAAAAGAAAACTTCCTATTTGATTCAGTGGCTTAAATGCTGCTTTTAACAGAGGGTCATCCGCTTTATTTTTTATATGCATGGGCACCTCACCTCTAGAATTTTCGAGAAATGGGAACCACCGAACGGTGGCATGGCTCTGAATTGTCAAGCAAAACTACGCTAGTGGAAGATCGATTCTTACTTTTACAAAGCCGTCGGAACTATTTCAAAACATCATCTGATATTAGAAACGATCTAGTTCGAGCAACAGGTAAGTAAATCTCAACAAGTTTCCTGGGAAAAAAGGCTTCTGGGAGCTGGCTTACGTGCATTGACACCAGTCCATAAGTCAAGTTTTCCGTTAAGATAAGATAAGCCTTATTTAGCTGTCCACTTAAAGTAATGATCCCGAAACATGTATACATATATTGCGACTAAAAATAGGACATCTAAAGTATAAAGTAAACTGAAGCCATCTTGTTTAGTACCATAATTAAACAAAAGAACCAAAACAGTCCAAAAATGGTATGGTTCCTAATACAATAGCAATTAGTTATGCTGACATTGACAGGTTTTATTAACAAAAAAAATATTTTGCCACTTCTTTAATGTCCACATTGGCTAATATAAAACTAAATGTTCGGCATAAACTGACATGGGATTTATTATCTTCTTTTTTTCAAGAATGGCTTTGGTTATTTTTACAGACGAAGCTATAGACCTTTTGAAATCGATTGTATTTTGTTGATTAGATTATGCTGCCGATTTTTGATAGGCTGATGATTGTTTGGCGAGGGAATTTTAACAATAATTATTCATATAATTTCGTTGTTTTTATGAAAATGCAAGCTTGCAATTCCCAATTCCATCTTAACACGAATAGATAAGCTTCCATTCACATTGGACACTACAAAACCCCCACATTGTGAGCGCAGCCCTCTACTTTCCGACTTCAGTATCTTAGTTTTCTACGAATTTCAGGTTTAAGTTGATTTTTTCATCTTTAGACCATCCTCATGCTCAAGGCTAGTACCAAAATTTTCGTGCGTAACTATAGCACTGATCTCTCCCACGAAAAAGAGATAGTGAAGCTTCCCCTTCACACTAAAAATGAAACCGGTCACACGATCATGATACTTAAAACTTCCCCTTCTCACTCAAAATGAGAGCAATCATTGCTGTGATGACAATTGCTTACGAAATGTTGCTAACGAGATAGCGAGAATTTTTCAGCGGACGAAACTTTTGACATTTCTTATGTGAGTTTTCGCGCGAAAAACTGACCCTAGCACTACTAGTATATTTAATGCGTAATATTAAAGAATTTTTAAATCATAAACCAATTTTGTAGAAATTGCATGCTCCTAAGTTCAGACAGTCATCTAAAAAAATGTGATTTTTCTATGAGAAATTCAATTTAAAGCTTCTTTAAAATTAAAATGTTTCTATCTTGAAACTTATAGTGAATTTCTTTACGGGGAAAACGTTATTTAATATTAAATGTTATTTAGTTTCTAAAATTCGGACAAATTATTGGTTTCTATGAACTTCACTTCGTTTTTTTAAGGTTTGCATTTCGAACACTACAAAAACAATGCGATAATTCTGTAATGGTTCCGGTTACAGCGGATGTAATAAAAAAAAGTGTACGAGTACATTAGACCCTGACATTATAGATACTCTGAAGCGGGAGAACCCATGATACAAGGAAGACATCAATCTCATTCAATGGCACGAAGTTGAAAAAACATATCAAGCGGAGTTAACACAAGGGCATTGCATTGCAACCCTCACGACGGTATCGCATCGCTTGTTGAAGATGCAGGACGCGAGTTACACAGGCTACACCACCTCACCTTACTCAACCTCACCTTACTCAACCTCACCTTACTCAACCTCACCTTACACAACCTCACCTTACACAACCTCACTTTAATGACGTCATCACGACATCATTCACTGCATAGACAGTGACCACAACTAATTAAAATCCTTTGGTAAACATTTCAGTTCAGTTCGGTTCATAGTTCATCATCAGTCTCAGTTTAGTGCAGTAGTATCATTCATTAGTTAGTTCAAGTTGTTAGTATTAAGTGTATTGTGTATAAAACTCAAGTGCAAATAAAGTGCTTATTAAAAATGAAACCGGAATATAGAGGGCTACGCCCACAATCCGAGGGTTTTGTAGTAAGCGCTTATTTTGGTATATAAATATCGGCTCCTTGCTCTTCTTCATACCACTCAGATGGATAGAAAAACATAATTAAAACGTCTTACTCGCTTACATTTTACATGCCAATTTATATTAAGTGATTGTAACGAAACTTTGAACATATTATTGCCTAAGGTGTTGGTTATCGTTGGCCATCAGTACTTTTGACCTCGAACGTGTTTAAGGCATGCAGAGGTGTGCTAACTATAACTATACAAATAAACTATATATATTATTGACCTATTCTGAGAAGATATACAGATTCCATTATTTTCCATTTTTTCAGAACCTACCTTCCTGTAAGTTTTCATAATTCTAAGTATAACGGTCTCGAACTGCAAGGGGAAGGGGAAGGGAAGGGGACAAATTACGAACTAATATTCCCCCCCCCCCCTCTCCCCACTGTTCCCCTTTCTGCAAATTTCAAGAAAATGCGAAAAAATGGAATGTACTCAACATTACCTTTCTCACGACACCTCACTTGCCTATACCAGTCGATAAAAAAAAATTGACCTTAATTTCGCCTCTATGTGGACACCGCTCCCCCACCCACCCGCTATAGTTGTATTAGTCAGTGCCCCCCCAATCTTCACCCTTTCAAAAATGATTAATTCAATAACTGCAATTCGCACTACGAAAAACAACATCAAAGTAGTACTCACACTTATGAGGCCGGTAGGTGTATTTTTTGCGTGGGTAGTGTCAAAACGCCTAACTTTAAATGAATGTACTATTATTAAATACAACGCAATTGTAATGAAACTTCGAGACATTATTGCCTATAGTGTTGGTTATCATTAGCCATCAATATTTTTGACCTGTGGTAACATTTAAGGGGGACAAGGGTGTGCTAACTGCAACTATAGAAATGTACTATTATTAACCTTTTTCGATTAGATATCAAAATTATACGATTTTCGATTTTCTATGCTAGTGAAATGCTGCTTTACTGCAAATTTTGATATTTCTAAGTGTAACGGTCTCGAAATGCAAGGGGGGGACAAACTCGGATCACATATTTTCCCCTCTACCTCTTTTCCCTTTTCTTCAAATTTGATGAAAATACCAAAAATGGAATGGAAACCATTCTCATGATACCCCACTTGCCTATACCAGATGAAAAAAAAAAAAATGACCTTCATTTCCCCTCTATGGGGACCTCCCCTTAAAGTCAGCCTATTACAACGAATCGCTTTCTCCGGCGAATTGTAATAATTCTACATATTCTCACAAAATTTCATGTATGTAGCTTCAGCGGTTCATGAGATATTTCATGGACAGGCGGACAGACAGACGGACAGACAGACAGACGGACGCATGACCGATTTCATAAGGGTTTTGTTTTTACTACAAAACCCTAATAACATAAAGTGTTATTAATTCACGACTTCAAGGAAGAGATCGTTAAGCTTCTATTTTTCAATTAGAAGAACGTTGAAAACATAACTCACGCACGATGCAGCGATCTCTTGTGTGGGCTCTACTCGATGTGTTATTTGAGAAGCGAATTTGTTTCCTTTTTTGTTTACATCGCGATAACTATCACTCCTAGCAATAAATGTCGTAGGATCAAAATATATTTTTCAAAAATATTTTTCGAACCAGTTGTTCTGCTCTAGTTTGGACTGCTGAATAAAACACAGCAAATATGTAATAATAATACGGTTGAATGCTTGTCTACCCTGTATCTTTTAAAGTAATGGTCCTACGACAAATGTGGTTAGAACCTATTTTTGGGAAATTTTGTCTACAATATTTTGATTCTTCAACATTTATTGCTATATATATAGTGATAGGTATCGCGACACAAAAAAAAAGAAACAAATTCGTTTCTCAAATAATACAATATATCATGCAGAGCCCACACAAGAGACCGCTGCACTGTGCGCGTGCTGCACAATCAACAAGCGAAGCGATACTGTCGTAAGGGTTGTAATGCTGAGAGTTATGTTATACCACCAGCCTCTCAAATATATATGCGCTTATAACGTGATGCGCAGAACGACACGAAAATGAGACGCGGGAAGGCGATATCTTGTCTTCCTTGTTTCATGGGGAGAACCTGTATTTTCAATATTCGGTATTTTCGTAATATTCGAATACTCACCAGTAGCGGGATATTTGGTGTAACAATTTTCGTGTTTTTATCAACACTTAATTCAGGAACAAATTGCAGGATTTTTTTATGTTGATAAGAAACTGTATAATTATCGTAAAATTTAATATTTACTTTCTCCATATCTTCTCTGAAAATACAAAATTTAAATATTAGAATTCAAAAGTAGAGATATGTCCGTTCTTTTAAATAGCCTGGAGATGATTAAAATATATATTATTATTTGCTTTATTAATTAATTAATTTAATGATATTACTCTATGTATTTTATTAGAAAACTGTTATAATATCGGACGTTTCTTAAGTCGATCTTAACTTATGTTATTTATTCAGGCTAGTTGTAATTATGCACACGTATTTCGAAAATTTTCCGTTCAAACTTGGAAATACATGATACTCTAATTTCTTAAAACATTTGTTTTTATAATTTTTATATCAGTATCCACATTCAATAGTTAAATAAACGTATGATAGCCGCGTTTCTTTGTAACTAAAACAGAATGGAATAGCGGCAAATAAACGATAGAGAGCCGAACAGTTCAAGGGGAATTTCGGGGAAAATAGAGCATTTTCTTGGTTCAGGATGTGCCTAGGGTTAGTTAGCATTCAAACCTCAATTCAAATGTCAAGAGAAAACTTACATTCTAATAAATCCACAGTGAAAATACAATCCAACAAATTTCATTTGGGCATTTGCTTTTTGGTTTTTCTGTTATTCCGTGTGATTAGATTACACAAAATCGACATTTTATTCATAGGAAATAGACTGCATTGCCTGTTGTGAATTCCGAATATTTCAACCTGAAAATTCGCTTTTAGAACGACAACAACAATCGATGACAATATTATTAGAGTTATGGATATGCTTATTCTATTCTGTTGTACAAAAACGCGGCTAGTGTTTATGACAAGTTTTTAGTAGAACTAATTATGCAATAATGTAACCTAATTACTACTTAAGTTTTTTTTTTCATTACAAATAAAAAGTATGCCACGGTCTTTGACTTCACATTTAGCAAATAAAATTCATATATAGGGCTATTAAATAAGAACTATGCATCTTTGAATTGAAATTGAGGCATAACGGTAAAAGATAGCGACGCCATTTTTTCTTATTATTTACTCGCACTTTACATTTTTATTTAAAAAAAATATTCCTTTAAATTGCCGCCTCCGAATTTATGAAAAAAGTTGAATTTTGAAATAAACATATTTACTCACATTTATCCATACATCAGGAGTTAACTGTTTTTTTTTTAAAGACGCAATGCATTTACTGTTGAACCATAGTACATAGAACTATTCAGTAGTATAGTACATAGAAATCCTACATAAAAACTGTCAAAAAGTTCGCTCTCACAAAAAATGTTGACAACCTCGGTACTAATAAATTCTACACGAAACCGCACACATAGACAAAAATTCTCCACACCATTGTGAGAAACTGCATAAACAATTCCCTTGCATTAATTTTATTTCGCATCAAAACCGGTCATCACAGTGTCAGTGGTGATCGCTCTCTTTTGAGTGAGAAGGGGAAATTCAAGTGCCGTATAGCGCGACGCGGATATGCGATGTGTGCGTTGTCCATTTTTCGGGGGAGAGATAAGTGCAAGATTTTCGCATGAAAAGGTTAGTACCAGCCTTCACGGAGAGCTTCACCGAAACCTGATGAATAATTTTCTCAACAGAAATCGGATGGTTTTTACGTGGGCGTCATGTGGTTCCAACAAGATGGTTCATTAAGGGCCTTCGTCCACAGACGCAACGCAACTGCGATCCAACTCAAAAACGAGTTGCATGGGCGTCGCACGGGAGTCGCATTACAGTCGGACACGTGTTATTGCGTGGAACCTCGTCCACTGGTGCGACTGCAACGCAACTCGGACGCGACCGACTCCAAAGCGACTTGGCTGTCCGGTCGCATGTCGACTTTCGTGCGACTTTTTCTTGGTTTCTGGTGTTTTGATATTTGAGTGAGTATGAATTTCTGCTGTAGGTGAGGGATTTTTAATTGTACGCGAGGAGAATGTTTGATAAGTGAATGATAATGTTGATAATGAATGATAAGGGAATGTACCAGACTACTGTTGAAGTAAAACATTGGCAATATGGGTGGCATATGAATCGGGGGATGAATAATAAACTGGAATATGGACAAGATTGATGTCATATGAATTGGAGTGATAAGGCGAATGCTCTGGAGTACTGTTCATGGCATTTTGAGTCCTTTGGCTAGAAAAAAGGATATTCCTGGTAAAGAAGGGGAATATGAGCAAGATGGGTGTCATTTGAATCGGGGTGAAGACCCGAATATCCAGGAGTAGTGCAGATAAAATTTTGAGTCCTTCGGAGCGAAAAAAACATTCTTGGAAGTTAAGTGAAAAATGGGCAATATGGAAGTCATATGAATCGGGGTGAAGAAGCGAATGCTTAGGAGTACTATGGATGGCATTTCGAGTCCTTCGGTCGCAACAAGGACATTCGAAAAAGGATACTTTTGGCAGTGAAGCGAAATATGGGCAATATGGGTATCAAATGAATCGGGGTGGAGGCCCAAATATCCAGGAGTAGTGCAGATGGCATTTCGAGTCCTTCGGAGCGGAAAGGACATTCTTAGAAGTCAAGTGAAAAATGGGCAATATGGGTGTCATATGAATCGTGGTGAAGACGCAAATGCCTAGGAGTACTATGGATGGCATTTCGAGTCCTTCGGTGGCAACAAGGACATTCGAAAAAGGATACTTTTGGCAGTGAAGCGAAATAGGGTCAATATGGATGTCATATGAATCGGGATGGACACCCGAATATCCTGGAGTAGTGCGGATGGCATTTCGAGTCCTTCGGTGACGAAAAGGACATTCAATAAAGTCAATTGAAATATGGGTAATATGGGTGTCATATGAAACGGGGTGAAGAGGTGAATGCCTAAGAGTACTATGGATGGCATTCCGGATCCTTCGGTGGCAACAAGGATATTCGAAAAAGGATACTTTCGGCAGTGAAGCGAAATACGGTCAATATGGGTGTCGTATGATTCGGGGTGAACACCCGAATATCCAGAAGTAGTGCAGATGGCATTTCGAGTCCTTTGGAGCGAAAAGGACATTCACGAAAGTCGAATGAAAAATGGACAATATGGGTGTCATATGAGCCGGGGTGAAGAGGCGAATGTCCGGGAACACTACAAATGGCACTTAGAGTCCTTCGGTGGCGACAAGGACATTCCAAAAAGGAAATTTTTGCTGGTAAGGCGAAATATGGGCAATATGGGTGTCGTATTAATCGGGGTGAAAAGACGAATGTCCAGGAGTAGTTAAGATGGCATTTAAACTCCTTCGGTGGCGAAAAGGACATTCACGAAAGTCAAGTGAAAAATGGACAATATGGATGTCATATGAACCGCGGTGATGAGGCGAATGTCCAGGAGTACTGTAGATGGCATTCCGGATCCTTTGGTGGCGACAAGGATGTTCGAAAAAGGATGGTTTTGGCAGTGAAGCGAAATGGGTGTCACATGAATCGGAAATGGAAGACGATTATTTTATGAGGCAGATTCTTGTCTGAAAACGAAGAACAATACATCTCATTTTCCAGAGAAAAAACGAGGAGGGTTTCTTTGGCCAACTTATTGTTGTTCGTAAAGACAACAACAGAATTTGTCCGTGCCTCTGTGGAACAGTTTGATTTCTTATTAGAGTTAATAAAAGACTATATTCAGAAAGGGTCATGCAACATGGGGCATAGCGCGTCATTCACTCCCTCGCGCAATCATACTGTGTTCTTGCAATGAAGCGCAACTGCCCACATGGCATACCTAGCGCCTCAGTGTCACCATACACTGTCGATCTCGAACCTGGTACAAATTTCCTCTGACACACACACACACTTCACATAGGTGTAAAGAAAACCGGTCCACTTGTACTAGGCACCCTTTTGCCAGATTTTGATGCCATGTGACTTTATTACCCCCTCTTGGTCGGCCTTGGTTGGAAATAGGGCTTCCTTTCATAGCATGTAAAGCAATGCAGTTATCATCCTTCCGCAATGTCTGACCTATCCACTGCCATTTTCGCCTTCGTATAATTCGTCGATTGGCATCTCACCGGTAAGGCAACCTATGACGGCACGAAATGTCGCGTTCTGCATAAAGGTAAGGTGTCGGGGAACTTTGAGATTCCTAGTGAAGTTCGGCAGGGTTGCATCTTATCAACGATCCTATTCCTCACAGTGATCGGCGATGTGTTGCATGCAGCCCTATCCGGACTAGACAGAGGAACTTAATGAACTTTGACATCTTATCTACAACATCTTGATTATGCTGACGACATAATATGTCTACACTCCCAAATCATGTATCTGTCCGCAATGGTGTTAGATCTCGAGAAGGAGGCAAGCGAGGTTGGGCTAAAGATTAATACCAACAAGACCAAGGTTCTTAGCCCGCCATTGCGAAAAAGAAATCCGACACCTATTGCCATCAATATTCATGGCAAACCTGTGGAGAAAGTGGACAATTTCATCTACCTGGGAAGCATTGTTGCCGAAAAAGGTGATACGGAGCAGGACATTGCTCGTCGTATCAACCAGGCGCTGGGTAAGTCTGTTGTAAGCTTCACCCTATTCCCCAGAACAGAGTACGATGGCGCGCAGGAGTGCAGCTTTCTGGTAACTCCTACGGAAATTTTCCATGCACTGCACCCATACAAAACTACAGACAGTACCCGAGAGCGAAAAAATATCAGCTTGATGTTGATGCTGATACAACTACTCTGCCAGATTTTCGACTGCATGCCGTATGCGCATTTAGCCTGGTTGATAGAACGAGCGTTGTTCTCGACCGCACCACCATTTTCGAGTAAATGCTGCGCAAGTAGACGAAGAACTCGAAATGCTATCTACATCTACGCCTCTTCAACCCGGTTCATATGACACCCATATTGCCCATTTTTCACTTGACTTTCGTGAAAGCTCTTCTTTTGCCACCGAAGGAGTTGAACTGCCATCTACACTACTCCTGGACATTCGCCTTTTCACCCCGATTCATACGACACCCATATTGCCCATATTTCGCCTTACCAGCAAAAATATCCTTTTTGGAATGTCCTTGTCGCCACCGAAGGACTCTAAGTGCCATTTATAGTATTCCCGGACATTCGCCTCTTCACCCCGGTTCATATGACACCCATATTGACCGTATTTCGCTTCACTGCCAAAAGTATCCTTTTTCGAATATCCTTATCGGCACCAAAGGACTCGAAATGCCATCCATAGTACTCCTAGGCATTCGCCTCCTCACCCTGGTTCATATGACACCCATATTGCCCATTTTTCGTTTGACTTTCGTGAATGTCCTTTTCGCTCCGAAGGACCCGAAATGCCATCTGCACTACTTCTGGATACTCGAGTGTTCACCCCGATTCATACGACACCCATATTGACCGTATTTCGCTTCACTGCCAAGAGTATCCTTTTTCGAATATCCTTATCGGCACCGAAGGACTCGAAATGCCATCCATAGTGCTCCTAGGCATTCGCCTCCTCACCCTGGTTCATATGACACCCATATTGCCCATTTTTCGTTTGACTTTCGTGAATGTCCTTTTCGCTCCGAAGGACCCGAAATGCCATCTGCACTACTTCTGGATACTCGAGTGTTCACCCCGATTCATACGACACCCATATTGACCGTATTTCGCTTCACTGCCAAGAGTATCCTTTTTCGAATATCCTTATCGGCACCGAAGGACTCGAAATGCCATCCATAGTGCTCCTAGGCATTCGCCTCTTCACCCCGGTTCATATGACACCCATATTGTCCATATTTCAATTGACTTTCTTGAATGTCCTTTTCGCCACCGAAGGACTCGAAATGCCATCCGCACTACTCCTGGAAATTCGGGTGTCCACCCTGATTCATATGACACCCATATTGACCGTATTTCGCTTCACTGCCAAAAGTATCCTTTTTCGAATATCCTTGTCGCCACCGAAGGATCCGGAATGCCATCCATAGTACTCAAAATGACATGAACAGTACTCTACAACATTTGCCTTATCACTCCGATTCATGTGGTACCTATCTTGCCCATATTCCCCTTAATTATCAGGAATATCCTTTTTCCTCACCGAAGGCCCTCAAACTCAAGGATATCCATATTGCCCGTGTTTGGCTTCACTGCTGAAAAGTCCTTTTCCTCATTGAAGGACTCAGAACGCCATCAACAGTAGTCAATACATTCCCCTCTTTCATACGTTCGCCTCACGTACATACTATACAAAAATTCTGCATTTCACAGCCACAAATCGCAAACGCAAAAAAAATACATTGCCAAAAAAAAAGATACATTTCCATACCATTGGCCGTCCTTATCATCCTCTCACCCAAAACACAACATTTCACATATCAGTACGCCAGCGAAATCTCTGTACAAACTAGTGGTTTCATTTTATCACAACACAAGTCGCAGAAGAGTTGCGTTGCGTCAGTGGACGAAGAGCATGCAACGCGACTTTCGTGCAACCGTCGCAAACACGTTGGGTTGCAGTCGCGTTCGAGTCGCGTTGCGTCTGTGGACGAAGGCCCTAAGAGAAATCTTCAGTAATTGTCTAATCTGAAGGAAAACGAATGCGACCTGCCATCATTTGGCATTTTTTGAGGGGTTATGTGAATTTATTGTCTAAAGGCGAACATACACCATCCGGAATTCCTGTCCGGAAAAACTGATCAAGCCCGGCCTTCCGGTTTGCCTGAATATAGAATACACCACACACCATCCGGCGGCCGGATGGAATTGCTTGAGGAATTCCGGATAGGCCGCCAGACAGGCCTTTGAGGCGGCCGGATGGATAATTGGGAATCGATATTATCGCCATAGTGATGGTTCATATCTATCTATTGCATTGAATTGTACGGCATTTTACTTTACATAGCCTTGAGGCGAACTGTCCGGCCGCATGAGTAGAATGAATTTGCACTGGAGTAGTCCGAATGGCGCAACGGTTAGCACGTTCGCCTTCTGCGCACTGGGCCCTGCTTCGATTTCTACTGAATGCGGTAGCTTTTGATAAAAAAAAGGGGATTTACGTGTCGGATTATGAGCCCACTCAGCTGTTAAATGAGTACCCATTTGTGGGGTAAATAACTCGGTTGAGCGTGTTGCTGATCACACACCTCTGCACAAGACCGTCACGATCTAGAAAATGAGATGATGCTAACTCATCTCGAGGCCATGGTTCAAATTGGACTGTTGGGTCAGTTATTTATTATACCCTTCACGGATGCGATAGGGTATATTAACTTTGTCATGAGGTGTGCAACGCACAGAAGGAAGCATCTCTGACCATATAAACTATATATATTCTTGGTCAGTATGATGAGACGAGTCGATTAAGCTTTGTCCATCTGTCTGTCAGTTTCTATGCAAACTAGTCCCTCAGTTTTAAAGCTATCGTGCTGAAATTTTGTACAAAGCCTTCTTTCTATTGCACGCTGTATATATGTCGGAACCAACGGAATCGGACCACTACGTCATATAGCTGCCATAGGAACGACCGGTCCAAAAATTCGTCTTTGTGAGAAAAACTTTTTTATTTCTAAACATATCGTTTTCAAATTTCACAATAATCAATAGTATTTTTATTTAATACACATTTCCGAATTTGGCTGAAATCGGACTACTCTCTCGTATAACTGTCATAGGAACGAAAGTTCCAAAATCAAGTTTTTGTCAGAAGATATCTTTACAAAATTGTATAGTGTCAAATCATATTGACGGCTAAGCCACGTTCCTAAATTTAGTTGAAATCAGCCCACTATTTCATATACTTCTTATAGGAACCGTGAAATCGGAACAAGTTTTACTACTAATTTCAAAGTGGCAAATGTACCACAAAACGCTTCGCGTGAAGGGTATCATACCTTCAGCTAGCTTGTTTTAATTTTATTTTATTTCAATAGACGAATGTATCTGAAGCTTGGCTATGGAAAGTCAAATGCCCTACAATTCAATCCAATAGATAAATACTTTCGTTCTATGATCGATTTCCAATTATCCATCCGTCGCGCTCGGTGGCCGTGATCGTTCGGTCACCGATCTACGATACTAATCTAGAGCTCGGAGATCAAATCTCGGCGCGGTCAAAAACTTCCTGTGAGTACTAATAGAACTCTCACAGTGCTCCGGACTTGTCAGTATAAAGACGGCGCGGATAGGAGGTGCATGCTAGCAACTGCACTTCCGAAAAGTAGATATGCTATTGAAACGTCAACAAGGCATAGAAATGCTAGAGATGTTGACGCGCCCATGCCCCTGGAGGGGTCAAGGCAATTAGAGATCCGACTCAAGGCGGCCTGCACATGCCATTGACGATTCGGAATTCCTCAAGGCCAGGCCTGATCAGTTTTTCCAGAGAAAAATTCCGGAACGTGTGTGGTGGAGGCCTGGCGGGAACGATTTTCCTTCCGGCCGCTTGAAAGGCCAATACGGCCTCCTGAAGGCGGCCTGAAACGACCATACACGATCCGGAATTCCTCAAGGCCGGGCCTGATCAGTTTTTCCGGACAGGAATTCCCGATGGTGTATGTTCGCCTTAACACCAACATGTGGTACAAGTGTCCCACGAATGGCTCAATACACATACACACTTCACACAAATCGGAAAGAAATAGGTTCACTTTACTTGTACCATGTTTGATCGAGTTCATGTTTGATGGTATGTGGGCAGGGTTACACTTACGTCACAAAAAAAATAAGAATAATAAAACTAATATTAGTCTAGTCATCAGGAAAATTAATGCTGATTTATGTGGTAAGGTGAATAAAAATTTGTATTTAAAATTTTGATTTTGTAAAGGACGTTGGAGACACCCGAAGGTGTCAACGGGGACGGAGCCATGTTGACCGTTAAGGTCCGGTAGTGACAGCTGCCAAAATTGACAGCTGCCATAATTGGCTCCTCAACGAGCTAAGCGGCGGCCTGTGCTTGCTGTAGCTCAGTTCGGGAGATATGGGCGAGGTTTTTTCGCCGCTCGCTGCCCCTGTCCATACATATTAAAAGGGATGTCACAGGCCTGGGATAGACAACACAAACGAGAGGGCAAAGTTCGGACAAAGGAAGGTAAATGTGGAGCCTGCCTGCTCAAATGCCATCTTTTGATGCTCCGAGGCCCAGATGGCGGTGGACCTCGGCCTTCTATACCCGCTGAAATAAAAAAAAAACCCGACCGTGAGGCCCCATGGCCGAAAACAGAAAAATTTTGTGGGGGCCTCCCATGGCGAAACGTGAAGAGATGAGGCCTTTACCTCATCTCACCATCAACCTAAAAAGAGGGTTCGGGAAGTTCCTCAAAGGTAAAGCCAGGATTCTACAATTCAATACATTTTTTTATTTTTCTGACGATTCATTAGGCAAAAATGAAGTGACACAAGAAAAAAAAAGACGTAACTCAAATTATTGTAAATGATCGATGCAAAAAAAAAATCCAGAAATGAAGCAAAAATAGCAAGAAAATTTAGGAAATACAAAAAAAATATATAAGAAAAATGAAATATATAGGAAAAACTAATTTAAAGACAAGGAAAAAGAAATATTTAAAAAATTTTCTCTAGACAATATAGAATATGACAACACTTACCCACAGAATCGACGATGGCCATCTCGAACTGGAGTCACGATAATTTTAAATTGGATCAGAAATTTGTATGACACATGTATTCCATCACAAGAACAAAGGTTAATTAAACGAAAAAAAGGCAAACCAAAGTAAAGCAAGAAACCGAACAAAAATAAACAAAAAAAAGTGCAAAAATATTCTTGTCAAATTATCATTTCGTTATCAAATATGATCAAACGGAAGAAAAATATTCGTATCTTCGTGCGATATAATCTAACTCATGTCACGTTGACATTTCCGTTCTAATAGTCTGGTTATTCTATAGCTTTGTTTTGACACACTGAATTGTTCTTTTTTTTCCCCTTCTTGGAAGACACGAAGATCCTTTAACCTCCAATTGAACTGACAGGTCTATTCCAATATTCGCAACACAAAACAACAGAAAGGCGTTGGCATCACCGTGTTGTGACGTTCCACTGTACGGGCAGTCTAGTTTAGGTTATGGTTGAACATGTCGCTTCCAAGAGCCAGAAACAACACCAACTCCACACTGGCCAGTATAAAAACTAGGAAATAAACCTCGATGACCATCAAAGACTTGATCTCGGCTGCAAGGTAGTCGTGGGCTCATTTTTGTCGAAGTCCGATTCCATTCGATGATGATGGCGGGTCGATACATGCAATCTGTACCCCTCTTGACGATACGGCTATAGCGGCAGCTTGCGAAGCCTCCACAGCGTTGTTGAAGCCCGAAAAACAAATTTCACCGACAGGGTTAATAGTGGACATGCAAAGCGATGCTTCGTTTCTTTTTGAATCACACGTCTAAAATGCACCTGATGGTGACGGTAGGTGACAAAAAAAACTCCCAAAAAGAAATCCGTCCGATCGTCGTGGCCGATGACAAGCAACTCCCAAAAAAAACCGATGCCGGTCTTGATGGCGGGTGACTCCAACTCTGCAACGAGCAAACTTCTCCACGGCTCAGCGATAACGACCACGTCAACGGAGCCTGGGAGAGTGTCCAAACTAAAAAAATTCTCGACAACTCAACTCGGTCTTTCACACAACGGAAGCAAGCCTCGCTTGGAATTAGTGAAAAACCCACAAAAACATCTCAAACTTAGCGCGAACACCGCAGCAGCAGCACACGTCCGACTTTCACGACAGTTCCCTTCCAACCTCTCCATTTGACAGTCGTCTTGGCGCGCTCCCATCTCTTCGAGACGCTAACTATCCGGAGTGGTTACACTCCTCCTCAAAAAAGATGGCCGCCGCGTACGTTTACACGGGTACGATTCAAACTCATAAATGCCCATTTTTAAAAATTGTAACGACTTTTCACAAATATAAACGATTTGAAATAAAGTCAAATCGAATACATTTGTGAAAAATATACAAACTTCAAAAATAGACACTCATGTGTCAGAATCGGTCCGTTACAGGGCAGCTTCTGCTTCGCGGCCTGCCAAGCAGGAGAAGCTGAGGGAATCTACCGCCGGATGTCCTTTGCGTGGTAAATGCCAACTGCCTTGCCTTGCAGGTCCGACAACAGGTAGCGGCTATTACCCACTTTTTTAACAACGCGACTCTTGATGAACTTGAAGTCCAGCTTGGAGTTGTAGTGAGCTGCCGCGTCGCTTTGTGCAAAGCTTCGCCGGAACACTTCATCTCCAGGCTGGAATTCAACCACACGAGAGCGCGTGTTGTAGTGAGCTGAATTCCTCGCGTGGGCCGCTCGCAGGTTTTCTTGAACCTGTTGTCGGAGAACTGCAAGTTTGTCGCTCGTGTTGGTAGTGACAGTGGGGTCTTGCAGCAAATTCAGCTTCCGCAGCAGGCTATAAGTTTTGCCATGGGTGACCATAGATTGGCCAAAGGTGACGAATTAATGGCGGCATGGTGTGCAGACCTCAACGCACAATTGATGGCCGACAGTCTCTCGTCCCAATTCCGCTGATCTGGATTAATATAGGCCCGTATTGCTGCGACGATTGAACGGTTAACACGTTCAGAAGCATTCGCTTGAGGCGAATAAAGAGCGGTGTAAAGGTGGTTGACACCATACCGATCCAGCAGGGAATTGAAGACGTGAGACTTAAACTGCACGCCATTATCCGTCACCATAGTCTCAGGAACCCCGAAGACATGGAAAATCCGAGTCTCAAGCCAACTGGTCAGAATCCCGGCTTTGAACTTTTTGATAGGCTCCACAAAAGAGAACTTGGATAAATGGTCCACTAAGACTATCGTACCCACATTACCTGACCTAGACCTGGGGAAAGGACCTAACAGATCCATGTACAATCTTTGGAATACACGATCGGAGGTGAATTGGCCTTCCATAGGAGGGCGAAGGCATTGGTTCGGAGCTTTGGTAGACTTGCAGATATCACAAGACACCACATATTCTTTGACCTGTTTGACCATCTTCGGCCAAAAGAATAGTGCACGAAGGCGTTTAAGTGTCTTGGTGATACCGCCATGAGCGCTCAAGGGATGGTCATGCGCTCTTATAAGCAAGTCCAACCGAAGCTCCTCTGGAACCCAAAGTTTCCAGGATAATTGCTCCTGCAATTCATCTCCGGTCGCGTACTCAGTTCGTTTGTACACGAATCCGTCAGATACTTTCATGTCTGGGAGTTGATGTTGGTTCAAAGTAATGCGGTCGATAAGGTCAAGATATTTTGGAGACCGAAAGTGTGGAGAATCCAAGTCCACTTCCACGGAGTCATCAAATGGGTCGCTCAAAGCCAAAGACTCTGAACAGTGGACTCGAGACAAGGTATCAGGGACAACGTTTTGGCTACCTTTTCGATGGACTATTGTAAACTTAAACCCCTGTAGTTTAAGAGCCCAACGAGCCAATCGGCCATTTAGATCCGATTGATTCATTAGCCATTTCAGCGAAGCGTGATCAGTGACTATCGTAAATTCTTGGCCCTCCACGTACGCGCGGAATTTTTTAATAGCATGGACCGCCGCTAGGCATTCCTGCTCCGTGACAGTATAATTTCGCTGGGCAGAATTAAGCTTCTTCGACATATACGCTATAGGCACTTCAGCGTCTTCATCGGTGGTTTGTGTCAGCACAGCCCCAATGCCGTCCTGGCTTGCATCGCAATGTATTGCGAATGGACGCGAAAAGTCTGGGCTGTGCAACACCGGTGCCTTAGTTAAGCTGTCTTTAAGCGCGTTAAATGCCGAAGAACCTTCATCTGTCCAGACGAAACCACGGCTCTTGCGGAGCATGTCTGTTAGCGGGGCCGAAATGGCGGCGTAATTATGGACAAATCGCCGATACCATCCGCACATACCCAGGAATCGACGCAGTTGTCTAACCGTCTTAGGTTTTGGAAAGTCTGTAATTGCGCGGATTTTGTCGGAGTCAGTCCCGATGGTTCCGTGACCGATAACGTGACCCAGATAAGAGACTTCCTTCATAACAAACTTACTCTTCTCTATATTCAGGGTCAGCCCTGCCTTTCTCATACAGAAGGCTACTTCTTCCAGTAGCTTGAGGTGTTCTTCGAACGATGATGTAATCACCAGCAGATCATCCAAGTAGACAAACACTTGGTGTCGCAAGTGCGCTGGGATGACGTGGTCCATTAGCCGTTGCATCGTTTGCGGGGCGTTACAAAGCCCAAAAGGCATTGTAACAAATTGATACAACGGTCTGCCGGGGACGGTGAAGGCAGTCTTATCCTTTGACGCCGCATCGAGTGGAATCTGCCAAAACGCATCTTTCAAGTCCAAACTCGAAATGAATTTGGCCTTTGGGAGGCGGCTCAGAATTCCATCAATGAGTGGCAAAGGATAAGCGTCCTTCAACGTCACCTCGTTGACCTTACGTGCATCCAGACACAAGCGAACTTTATTAAGTTTGACTACAAGGGTGACTGGTGATGACCAAGCGCTTTGGGATTCCTCAATGACACCCATTGCAAGCATCCGGTCTATTTCCGCATGGAGAAGCTTTTCGACGGCGGGAGAGATCGCATAGTATCTCTGCTTAATAGACTTGCTGCCTCCGACGTCGATGGCGTGTGATATAAGGTTCGTACGCCCTAAGCCTTCCGCAGAAAAGGATGGAAATCTTGCAATGACTGCATTGAGGCTAGCTTGTTCCGACGCGGTCAACGGATGTTGGTTGACTCCACGTTCAATCGGTTCTAATGACAAAGCTGCTGAATATAAAGAGTCATTGAAAAGTGCAGGAGCAAGCTCGAATCTGCGCACAAAATCGATTCCGAGGTAGAGATTCTGGCTGAGGGTTGGCATTATCAGAAACTCTATGGTTTCTGTACGCCCTCTAAAGGTGACAAAGGTGGAAATTTTTCCAACGGCTGAATGGCGGGTGCCATCCGCAGTGGTAACCCCCATCCGGAATCTCTCCCAAGGATGATTGGGTGCCGCCAGGAATTTCTTCGCAAAATCCGACGCAATTACACTGCATGACGCTCCCGTATCAATTAGGCCACTTACTGAAGTATTAAGCATGGAAACCTCAGCGTATGGTCTAATATCATCACGGGGACGGTTCAAAAGAATACCAGAGCATCGTCGACGATTAGCAAGAACGTTACGCCAAAACTTACGTAAACGTAAAGTTGATCGTTTTGGGCGACTTGGTTTAAGTTCGTCGGCACTGAAAATTCGACGACGAGCAACTTGATATTCTTTTAAACGCTCATGCAGCGGCTTAAAACTGTGATGGATGGGTTTCGATTCGGTAGTGGACGGTGAGACACTCGTGGAAGGTAAAGAATTTACAGTAGTCACTGCGCTCGACTCAGTTTCTAATGAGCCATTCAGATCTAAATGGACATGTGTGCGTGGTAAGATACGCACCTCTGGGGTTTTAGTCGTAGCGTCAGGTTTAATGGACAAATCCGGTGAAGAGATATCAGGGCTATTGTAAGACACATCTGGTATTAATATGCCAGATTGCTTGGACGGAACCAGGCCATTTTGTTCCAGGCAAGAACTTCCGGCATCTACAATCGTAGGGTTTACTGGTTGACGTTGTTCGAAGGCTGGTTCTCCTGGACTTCCTGGGGAGACCTCTGGTGTTGTGGAGGTCTCCGGCGATCTCGGTTTTTTGCACAACGAGAACACCGCGGTTTGTAGACCCCAGAAGCTCCGCAACCGAAACAAAATACCCTTGGTTCCGCCTTGCAATCGGCATAGGTGTGTCCAGGCTTAAGACTGTTCCAGCAAGTAGCAGAAGATTTCAACTCCTCCACTCCAGAACTCGGTTCCGCTTCCTCTTCCGAAAATTCAACGGGTTCTACTTCTTCAACTCTCCGACGAGGAGGTTGACTCACATCCTGCGAAGAACGCCATTGTGCCGCGCGTTTTTCAACATGTTCCAACTGGATGACGCTTAATCGAAGGTCCCGAAGGGAACGAATATCCGATAAAGCCAGATGTTGAGCTAGGAAGGGGCGTAAGTTCCTCCGCACGATGCGAGTCAACTCCCCGTCCGTGAGCTTGAAGGACATACGGTCGTTGATCCGCATGATACTTTCAACAAAAGTATCATATGCCTCACCTTTCTTCTGACAACGACTTCTCATTTCGTCAATGAGGTCATCGTCGTTGTACCGATTCCCATAATGCTCTTTGAGAGCCTCCTTAAGGGACTCCCACGTATAGTGGTTTCGGCAGCCGCCAGCAAATCGACGGAACCAGATGGCTGTATCTTTTTGGAAGAGGAGGTGGGCGCAAAGGCACAACTGGTCATAGTCACCTCCCAGTGTTCGGTCAGTGAAGAGCTCAACCTGGCGGATGAACTCATCCACTGCCTCACCATCGAAATGAAGACCCCAGTCGGAAATTATTCGGAATACTCTTCCGGCTGGGATTACCGATGCCTGGCTCCGTTGATTCGCCGACACGGCTGGAGAATTCACCATAAGTGGGTTTTCGGTAGGAGAAGGTGCCGATACTGGTGGTTGTTGATGTTCGCGGAACAATTGATCTATGTATGCCTTCATAGAATCAAATAGACCCCGCTGAATGTCCGCAAGAGACGGAAGAACCGGGTTGCTAAGTGGGAAGTGGAAACCTCCCACTCCTTGCTGATGTGTTTTGGGAAGTTGTGGTCCCTGAGCACCCGCTGTATCACCAAGATGAAATGGTGGTGGAGTATGGATAATGCGGTGGACGGGATCCACTAAGCCTAAGTCGAAAAGTGGATTTTCAACTCCCGTCGGCGTATTGGGTGGAGTTGGCGACGAATCTGGCCGGGTCTGACTTCGCGTTTGGACGCCTTGTTTCGGCACGGCGCCACGACCACGACCTTTTGCTGATGCGGGAGTGTTTTGGACAGGCATTTTTAACAATAAATAACAATAATATAAATAAATAAATATAATCTGCACTACAGATCCCCTAAATGAATTAAATTATCAACTAGCTACACTAGCTAAAGCAATAAATAAATAAATTATATTATTTTTCCAACTAAATTATTGACTATTTAATTAAATTAATTTTGTGTAAGCTAACTAATTATACCTAAACTAGCTAACAATAATAAATATATCAATAAATAAATAGAGGAATAATTAAATAACATATACTAACTACACCTAACGATTGAATAAGTAAATAACATATGATAACTAAACCTAACGAATAAATATGAAAACAACAAAAAGGGATTCGCAAACCTATAAACTAGATAACTACTTATTTAAAGAGGCTAATCAAAACTAGTTAATACTAAATAAATAAATATATTAAAAATATGAATAAATAAATATTGAAACTAGCTAATCTAGCCTATGACTAACCACTTATGACGGCACCTAACAGAAAATCATATACTGATTTTACTTTCTAAAAATCACGTGATTTCCGAAGGCACGAAAGTCATACAGTTAGGCCGAATAATTTTTATTTTTATTTACCTCAGCAGAAGAGAAGCGCAAAAGAGATAGGCTTATGAGGAATGCATTCAAAACAAATACCTATACAAAGCAAAACGATCTACGATACACGGATAATACGATAATAACGAAATAAATCTCCACTAAAACAGAACGATACGATATAACAACGGCTTTTCCTTCGCAGAATCCCCCCTCCCCATTTCAGGTTGATTTCGCAATTTCGGAGCATTAAGATGTCAAACAAAAATAAAGGCATCTGAGCTAGCCGGCAACCATGGAAAAAAGATAAAAGCAAAAAGAGAAAAAAAAAAAAAATATATTGCAGCTTCCATCATTAAGACGCAGCTTTTTCCAACGAATCATGATTAGTCGCGTAGGTGCACAATTGCAAATTCCTTGTCGTAATTCCAATCATGATCCATTGGTAACAGCTTTGCATATCAAAGATGAAAACTGTAATAATAAATTTGCAAAGAAAATATTATGTAATTGATTGAAAGGTCGGTCCTTTCCAACATAAAGGTACCAAGGTGACTTCAAAGAGACTGGGATAGATTTCCAGAGAAACTCAGGGAGTCAGTAATTCTCCAGTTTCTTTGAAGGCCTTAGGTACGTGGAAAAAACCACTTTAGACACCACAAGGAAAGGACCGCCTTGTATACTGAGTCTAAAAGGAAACGCTACTCTACATGGATAGGATGCTACAGAAGGATAGGAGTTGCACAGCTACCAGAAGGGAATGTACGTGAAATACTAAGTCTAAGTCCAATGTCTTAGAACTGGTAGCCTTAATGTGCTTTGGGAGCGCCACTTGGTATAAGGACTAAAAATAAATTTTTAGCCCTTTACCGGACCAAAGTGGGCCCCTTATGTTGGGCGCCAAATATGTAAAGGACGTTGGAGACACCCGAAGGTGTCAACGGGGACGGAGCCATGTTGACCGTTAAGGTCCGGTAGTGACAGCTGCCAAAATTGACAGCTGCCATAATTGGCTCCTCAACGAGCTAAGCGGCGGCCTGTGCTTGCTGTAGCTCAGTTCGGGAGATATGGGCGAGGTTTTTTCGCCGCTCGCTGCCCCTGTCCATACATATTAAAAGGGATGTCACAGGCCTGGGATAGACAACACAAACGAGAGGGCAAAGTTCGGACAAAGGAAGGTAAATGTGGAGCCTGCCTGCTCAAATGCCATCTTTTGATGCTCCGAGGCCCAGATGGCGGTGGACCTCGGCCTTCTATACCCGCTGAAATAAAAAAAAACCCGACCGTGAGGCCCCATGGCCGAAAACAGAAAAATTTTGTGGGGGCCTCCCATGGCGAAACGTGAAGAGATGAGGCCTTTACCTCATCTCACCATCAACCTAAAAAGAGGGTTCGGGAAGTTCCTCAAAGGTAAAGCCAGGATTCTACAATTCAATACATTTTTTTATTTTTCTGACGATTCATTAGGCAAAAATGAAGTGACACAAGAAAAAAAAAGACGTAACTCAAATTATTGTAAATGATCGATGCAAAAAAAAATTCCAGAAATGAAGCAAAAATAGCAAGAAAATTTAGGAAATACAAAAAAAATATATAAGAAAAATGAAATATATAGGAAAAACTAATTTAAAGACAAGGAAAAAGAAATATTTAAAAAATTTTCTCTAGACAATATAGAATATGACAACACTTACCCACAGAATCGACGATGGCCATCTCGAACTGGAGTCACGATAATTTTAAATTGGATCAGAAATTTGTATGACACATGTATTCCATCACAAGAACAAAGGTTAATTAAACGAAAAAAAAGGCAAACCAAAGTAAAGCAAGAAACCGAACAAAAATAAACAAAAAAAAGTGCAAAAATATTCTTGTCAAATTATCATTTCGTTATCAAATATGATCAAACGGAAGAAAAATATTCGTATCTTCGTGCGATATAATCTAACTCATGTCACGTTGACATTTCCGTTCTAATAGTCTGGTTATTCTATAGCTTTGTTTTGACACACTGAATTGTTCTTTTTTTTCCCCTTCTTGGAAGACACGAAGATCCCTTAACCTCCAATTGAACTGACAGGTCTATTCCAATATTCGCAACACAAAACAAAAGAAAGGCGTTGGCATCACCGTGTTGTGACGTTCCACTGTACGGGCAGTCTAGTTTAGGTTATGGTTGAACATGTCGCTTCCAAGAGCCAGAAACAACACCAACTCCACACTGGCCAGTATAAAAACTAGGAAATAAACCTCGATGACCATCAAAGACTTGATCTCGGCTGCAAGGTAGTCGTGGGCTCATTTTTGTCGAAGTCCGATTCCATTCGATGATGATGGCGGGTCGATACATGCAATCTGTACCCCTCTTGACGATACGGCTATAGCGGCAGCTTGCGAAGCCTCCACAGCGTTGTTGAAGCCCGAAAAACAAATTTCACCGACAGGGTTAATAGTGGACATGCAAAGCGATGCTTCGTTTCTTTTTGAATCACACGTCTAAAATGCACCTGATGGTGACGGTAGGTGACAAAAAAAACTCCCAAAAAGAAATCCGTCCGATCGTCGTGGCCGATGACAAGCAACTCCCAAAAAAAAACCGATGCCGGTCTTGATGGCGGGTGACTCCAACTCTGCAACGAGCAAACTTCTCCACGGCTCAGCGATAACGACCACGTCAACGGAGCCTGGGAGAGTGTCCAAACTAAAAAAATTCTCGACAACTCAACTCGGTCTTTCACACAACGGAAGCAAGCCTCGCTTGGAATTAGTGAAAAACCCACAAAAACATCTCAAACTTAGCGCGAACACCGCAGCAGCAGCACACGTCCGACTTTCACGACAGTTCCCTTCCAACCTCTCCATTTGACAGTCGTCTTGGCGCGCTCCCATCTCTTCGAGACGCTAACTATCCGGAGTGGTTACACTCCTCCTCAAAAAAGATGGCCGCCGCGTACGTTTACACGGGTACGATTCAAACTCATAAATGCCCATTTTTAAAAATTGTAACGACTTTTCACAAATATAAACGATTTGAAATAAAGTCAAATCGAATACATTTGTGAAAAATATACAAACTTCAAAAATAGACACTCATGTGTCAGAATCGGTCCGTTACAATTTTTTCTTATAAATCCAGAACGGGAATTTGAAGAAAATTATTTTTAAATAAAAAAGTTCTGAGCCCGTAATTAATAAGAAGAAAAATTACATTGATATCTCTTACCGTTATGTTTGTATTGTCATTTAAAAATATATTGCTGCTATTTGATAGCCCTATATATAAAACTGCCATGCAAATTGTTCATTACTACCTATGCGATAACTCACCTGTAAACAAACGGGCCAACTTCCTGAAGTTTTGGTTTCTCTCCACTGAGAAATCCGTCGGGGTTGGTTACGTTGAAAATATAAACCTTAGTTAATCGTATGACACCAGGTCGTTGCCAGTAATGGAAACTCAATGAGTTATTCCATAATCTCAAATTCTTTTGGCAATAAAACAAAATATATAAAACGAAAAGCAGTGGATATCAGGAAAAATGATGGGCTAAACTTTCAATACTTACTTTCAGTATAAAATAATCTAACCAAGGTATTGATGATAATATAATTCCTACAATTAAGGTTGCTATTCCTACGATTATCACAGCAAGTCTTTCTGAAAAAATATATAAGAATTATTAAAAACCGAATTAATTATAATAAATTAATACTAAATAGAGATTTTTTAAATTTTTAAAATCATCGAATTGGATTCTATAAATGATTTCAAAACATACCGATATAATATTAATCAGATATTGTTCTTAAAATAAATAATTTATTTTTAAGTATGTCGACAAAAAATTGTTTGTTTTTATCATTTATATTAACCTTTACATCCAATTTTTATTGAAAGCAAAAAATCATGTTGTGGTTACTTGGAATTGGGAAAAGACACCAGTAGTCATGCTGCGCTGAGCACGAGGAAATTCAGAAGTTGAAGTCAATTTTATGTTATTAAGAAGAATTCATGAAAAAACGAGTCCGAGTCCGAAGCGTATATATAGGTATACCCTGGACTTGTACAGACCGTGCGCTGACACCAAAACTTCAGGCAACATTAAATTCATTATGTATTAAAATTGTGTTTCCTAAATGGTCAGTTTGAATAGAAGTTAGCCGATGAAACTACGATGAAGGAACTTTTGTAGGGAAGGTAGGCGCCATTTTGAGACTTGCGCGCACTTTTTTACCACTACCATACAGGGGAGATAAAATCTTCCCCATCCCCAAAATGAACTAACTATAAGCCACACTACAACACAACATTTGACCATTGATTTCCTGTCGCTAGCTTCATTCTATCGATAGTTAACGCATATTTAAATTATTATTTGTAGGGGTGTAGGGGTTTCGGGTTCGAGTCCCGTCCACGACGATGTTCGTGGCCATGGATGTGCAGGAGGTGCATGCTGGCAACTGTATTCTCCGAAACCAGCTTATGCCGACGAAACGTCAACGTCACATGGAACAGTTGACGCCCTATGCCCCACAAGGGGGCTAGGGCAATTGAGAGAGTGAGAGAGGCGTTTCTTTGATCGGATCTTACCCATTTCCAATACCAACTCACTAGATCTTCCTACCAAAATCCGACCAGCTTGATAGCATAATTCTATCATTATCATATTTAAAGGAATATTTATTTTTTTGAAATTTGTAGGGGAGGTAGGCGTTCCTTTAGTATAATTATGCCCTTCTTACTAAAACTAAACCCGCTTCTTATCTGAGCTTCACATGCTAAAAATCAGCTGTCTTCGTCAATTGGTTCAAGAGTTATAGACAAAAAAACGTGGAAAGTAGGGTAATACGGGGCTCCTTGTAAGAAAAGTGCCATTAGTTTCCAACTGGTCGATTTCATTTTTACAGGAGAGTATAAAGTGACCCTCTTGAGTCATCCACTAAAGTAAGAACCTTTCGATCGAGAGTTACAGGTACATCTATAGGTAATTATTTTACATATGTAGGAGAGGTAAGCGTTCCATTGGTCGGATCATTCTAACTAGATCCTACTATAACCATTTGACCAACTTCAAGTCGCTAGCATCATTCTATGAAAAGTTATCGTGCGAATGGATAGACAGACAGACCGACTAACGGATGGACAGACAGACATGGCTAAATCGGTTCAGGAGGTGGCCTTAATAATTTCCATATATATACTTGCTATACATGCGGAGCCTCCGTTAAAGTGTTACATATTTTCCTTGTGAAAAAAACAATATACCCTGGACTATATGAAGGTCGGGGTATAAAAATATATCTTTGGATTCTGTACCGAAGACCTTGTTTTTAAATATTCGTGCGCACCCATCATTTGGCGTCAACTTCATATTGGATGAGTGATGGAAGTGACAGCCGTCAAAAGTGAAGTTGGCTTGGATTTTGGATCTTGAGCCCTTAAACATAAATTCGGGATCGTCTGGTTGACGTTTTGTTTTAAAAGACCCGTCCTCGCCAGCGGCGTTGTTTGGGCGTTGTTTTTTTGTTCGTTTCGGGCTTATTGCTGGACGCTGCGAAAACTACAAAGTGACGAATCACCCGCGAAGAGCATCGGTCGGTTTATTGCTTGTAGGAGCAAAATTATAAAAAATACTCACCCGCGAAGAAGACCGGCGTGGTTTGGCTTTTGACCGGAGATTGGGGTGAAATTTTCCCGCCAATATCACCTGAGTTTAATTGCTCGCCCGCGGCTAATCAGAAACAAAAGAAAAAAAGTTCTTTCCGGCGCGTTGGGGAACGATCAAATTTATCTCATCAACGACCCGATTCGTGAAGTCTGTTCCGGTTTCTGTCGCCATAAGTGGAAATTTGGTGAAGAAATTTCGATTCGCGAATGCATTGAAACTACCTTTACGATTGAGCCGTGTTACTGGTGATTTGAGCTAACATACATCATATCGGGCCCGACCAGCCAGCTGCGAATTGGCATTTAGTGTGGTCCTGTGTGAAGCCCTTTCATGCAAAAAGTGTCATTGTCGAGTAAAGCGTTAAACTTAGTTTCAGCTACTCCGGTATCAACAATGGTCATCGTCGGTTCTGGAGGTGAGTGCTTGTATGTCAAACTAGCAAGCATCTTCAGTATTTCTGTTTTCTTTTTTTCGCTTCAGAACTTTAGTTTTGACATTTCTTATTTATTTTGTTCATGGCTATTAGTTTTTCTTTTGTTTTGATTATTGGGATTTGATTTATTTACAAAAGTTGAATAAATAATGTATTGAATTTTAAAATTCGTGTGTGCCTTCACAAAACCTCCCCAAGCCCCTTTCAGGTTAGTTGTGAGATGAGGTAAAAGCCTCATCTCTTCTGTGTTCGCTTTGGGAGACCGCGATTCTCGTCGGCCAGGGGGTCTCAATTGTTGGGTTTTGACTTTGGGTTTAGAGGCCAAGGGTCCACACAACCAGGACTCGGAGCGTGTGTACATGTCGACGGCCATTGTCACCATTTTTTTGGACCTAGATTCATCATTTCATCATTCATCATATTGTGTTTGTTTACCCCAAGGTACATGATATATGTTATCTGTGTAATTGCTGGGGCAATGAGCGGGCAAACCCCCGCCCACATCTCTCGGAATTTAGCTGGAGCAAGCATATACCGCTGTTCAGCGCATTGTGGAGCCTTCGTTTCTAGCGCGCCGGACCTTTGCGGCTGAGTTGGTTTCAGATCCGTTTCCTTCGATTCGAATGAATATCCAGAACTCTGTTCCTTGTGACCAGTTTAATTGTCTCATTTGAATGTGCGAACTTAAACGGTTGTAGCTGTCAAAATCTCAGCAGTACGTATCAGTTGTTTGGAATTATTGTCCGATAAATTCTTAACCGGAAGATGAGGGCCGGTTAGCGTTTATCTACAGGATAAGATTAAACCAGACATTGAGAAAACGGTCCTTAATCTTATATGTACATATATAAAAATAAGTGGTCTACGTGTGTACACATGTAACTCAGCAACCGTTCGTCTGATTTGGCTCAACTTTTTTTTTGTTTTCGTTAAAGCCCAACTAAGATCCTAACGGAGCCAGAAATTGAAAATTATTCCGGAAAATTGGAAAATTTGGAAAATTTAATTCTCAGTACATTTTTAATGGAGAAATTTTTTCGTTTGTTATTCGCAACTATTCGTCCGATTTGCATGAATTTTTTTTTGTGGTATTTCACTTGGAACGCTTCGTCCAAGAAATTCCAATGCCAAAAACAAGGACAACCTGTTGCTACTTATCCCAATGTGTATTCAACTGATGCTCTTGTGCGCATTTACACTGTGCAGCCGAAATAAGATGAATGCTTTTATTTGCGTCTGTGATTGGTCAATGTTCGCGGACCAACATCATTTTAATCGCTGTGGACAGTCGATAGTGTGTTATGCGCTACATATCGAGGTGCCTGCCAACAATTGAATTTGCTGGAAAATGACACTCATTGGGATTGCACACTCGCTGATGCTGTTGCTGCTGCGGCCGCAAATCAAATTCGGACACTGTTTGCCTTCATCATACCGACATGTTTCCCATCGAACCCATACGATTTGTGGAACAAATTCAAAGACGAAATGTCAGACTAGATTTTGCATAGAGTTCGCATTTCAACGGCCGATTTTGAATTTAAAATGAGCGACGGGATACATAACGAGGCGCTCATTTTGATAGAGGATATATGCTTACTGCTGTGTGGAAATTTGTTGAGCAAATTAGGAATGCCGGCCCCCAATCGTCCAATGCACGACGCATTCAACTGGGAATTGGTACGAGAACGTGATTACGATCGATATGCATTGAGTCAAGCAGTGCAAAAAAATGCTCCGTTCTTGAATCCACAGCAGAAAAGTGCATATATTGTAAAATACGATACAGTGATCGTCGATGATGGACAAGGTGCCATTTTCTTCGTTGATGCGCCTGGAGTAACTGGCAAAACGTTCCTCATTTCGTTGATATTGGCAACGATTCGTTCACGAAGTGAAATAGCGTTGGCAGTTGCATCATCTAGTATTGCGGCCACGTTGCTTGAAGGAGGACGGACGGCTGTCTTGAAATTGCCATTAAACTTGCAAGTGACGGACGAACCGACTTGCAACATTTTGAAAAATTCTGCTATGGCTAATGTGTTGCAAACCTGCAAAATCAATAATTTTGGTTTACTGCACGATGGCATAAACGCGCATTGGAGGCTCTTGATCGCACTCTGAACGACTTGCGCAATAATCAGAATCGCTTTGGAGGCGCAATGATTCTGCTGTCCGGCGATTTCCGTCAAACGCTGCCCGTCATTTCGAGATCAACACCTGCGGATCAACGCGTGCTTGAAATCATCTAATTTGTGGAACTACGTGGAAACATTGCAGCTGACAACAAACATGCGTGTTGCATTGCAAAATGATTAATCTGCTGATGTGAAGCAATTGTTGGACATCGGCAATGGAAATATTTCAGTTGATGTGACAAGTGGTTTCATTGAATTTCCCATTCACTTTTGTCAATTCACCGAGTCCAAGGAGCAACTGAAAAAAAAGTTTTTCCGAACATCGTGCGGAATTACAAGAATCATGAATCGCTGGCTAACGAGCTACTTTAACAGCAAAGAATGTCGATGTCCACGAATTGAATTTCGATGTTCAAATCAAAATCCCTGACGAAGTGATGACATACAAATCGATCGATACCATCACCAACGAAGAAGATGTCGTCAACTACCCAACAGAATTTTTGAATTCAATGGATTTGCCAGGATTCCAGCCACATCAACTACAACTGAAAATAGGCTCAGTCATCATAATGCTTCGAAATCTGAACCAACCGAAGCTATGCAATGGAACCAGACTTGCTGTCAAACGGTTGATGCCCAACGTGATAGAAGCGATAATTCTTAAAGGAAAATTCAAAGGGGAACACGTGTTGATTCCACAAATTCTAATGATTTCGATTGATCTGCCATTCGAATTCAAACGATTGCATTTCCCGGTACGTCTTGCGTTTGCGATGACAGTCAATAAAGCACCAGGACAGTGGATGAATGTGTGTGGCATTAATTTAGAAAATCCGTGTTTCTCGCACGGACAATTGAAGTCGCCTGTTCGCGAGTAGGAAAACCAGCCTCTCTATTTGTTTACGCACCTCAAAACAAAACGAAAAATGTTGTATACAATAAAGCGTTGAATTAAATCGAAATACTATTTAAATGGAAACAAATTGAGTTTTATTCATTCACACCCAACGTGGCTCACGACCGGGGCGACCGGTAGCGCAGTGTGTTGAGGCATCAGTCGCATGTTTGACTACCGGCGTTTTGGGTTCGAATCCCGTCAACGACGGCGTTCGTGGCCATGGATGTGCAGGAGGTGCATGCTGGAAACTGCATTCTCCGAAATCAATTTATGCCGTCGAAACGTCACTGGGCCACATGGAACAGTTGACGCGCTATGTCCCACAAGGGGTTAGGGCAGTTGAGAGAACGTGGCTCACAGTGTAATGGATTTCTAGAATTTGGCGCGGGATGGAGTTCGCGGGGTCAGCTTTATGTATGAAAAAAATAATTGAGGTTAGTGTAAATTTGTGAACGCAACAAGCACTAGCTAGTTAAATATAAGTATCTTTGCGAATTTCTGAATAGATTTTTATAAAGCGCAAAGTACAAAATCGATGTCTACCAAACATTAAAATATATACTGGTTCATTATATCATATTTCAGATGAACTTGCATTTTATACCAAAAATCGGAAAAAGAGGCGCGACCAGATCAGTGATGACTGGCAAGATCTAGCTTCGCCTTATATACGCTCAACAACACGACAAAGGGGCGGATCATATCTCTGCGAAAACACACATGGGCTTTCTGCGACTCAGGCCGATTTTTGGGGAACTTTTATTCACAAAGAGTTTTTACTTTAAGGGGAGTCGGATGCTAAGACCCGTATAAGTGGTATGGGTTCGATGCCAGCTCCCCACAAACACTCTTTTATGTGTTAAGAAAAGATAGTTTAAATATTTTGAACGGAGATTTGGGTGAGCAGCCGTTCAGTTCGTGACCGCGTTTCCCTATTTTGGAAGCCCAGTAGCTGCTCGTCGTCCGCATATACTGAGCTCTCGCAACGAGGTCTCGGTCGTCTTCGCAGTCTCGCTTCGTCGACTCGTTCTGCGTTCATTACTCTCTTTGGCATGCGATCATCGTCCATTCGTTGTATGTACATGCCCTGCCCATTGAAGTCGTTGTAGTTTGACGATTTTCGAAACTTCCAGCTCATCATAGAGTTCATACAACTCATGGTTGTGCCGGATGCGCCATCCATCTCGATCACAAACAGCCCCGAAAATTCGCCGCAGAACCTTACTTTCAAATGTGTCTAGTATGATTCTGGAGGCTTGAGTTAGGAGGGTTCATGCTTTGCAGCCACTGGTCGTATGATGGTTTTGTACATGCGGAGCTTCGTTCTGTGCACATGCACAGAATGCGATTTTATTATGGGAGACCCGTCCCTTGTCCTTGTCGTCGATTGCATCATTATTTCAGTTTTACCCTTGTTGATACGTAGTCCAATTTCTTTTGAAGTGGTATCGAGCGTATGCAGCGTATGTCTTTGGGACATAATGTTGATGTTGTCGGCATACACTGTTAATTGTATCGGCTTGATGGGTAGCGTTTTACTGTTTTCCATATTCATAGCCCGAATAGCGTACTCCAATGATAGGTTGAAGAGCGTCGGTGCCAGTCCATCGCCCTGTTTCAGACCATTGCGTGTTTCAAATAGATCAGTAAGTCTATTATATATCCTGACTTGTGAGATGGAGTTCGTCATCGTCATCTTAGTCAGTCGCACTAATTTGGCCGATATACCAAATTGCAGCATGACGTTGTACAGTACTCCACGATTGATACTGTCGTATGCCTGCTTGAAGTCGACAAAGACGTTTACGTTATATTCCCAGCACCTCTGGAGTATCAGTTTGACCGTAAAGAGCTGATCGGTTGTGGAGCGACCAGGTCTGAAACCGCTTTGATATTCGCCAATGATTCGTTCTGCGTACGGTTTTATTCTATTTTCCAGAATTTCCGTCAAAATTTTATAGGACGTACAAACTAGTGATATGCCCCTGTAATTCTCACACCGCAGTTTATCTCCCTTTTTGTGAATTGGACAGATGAGGCTTCTGCGCCAATCGTCTGGGATCATCATTGTATACATTGTATATACTACTCCATCGGGAACTGTTAATGAAGAGCAGTAGATGACACAACCTTCCTGAACTGCCGTCTCCCAGCGTCAGAAGCGCTGAGGAGCGTTTAGGATTGAAGTTTGGCCGAATCCGTTTTGTAATATTGCAGGTACTCGTACTCCGAGCCAGCTTGCCCGCCTTACAATTACCGCTGATATCATTATGTTGCAGAGTCCAGCAAAAATAACATTAAAGAAGTCACTGAGCTCCTTAATGGCTGTGCCACCTCACTACGGTATTCGAAGTGGTGAGCGCCGCGTTCAGGGCTATAATCGCAATCTGATTATCGGTGTAGATTAAAACATTCTTTGCTGACACGATATTACAACCATGCTTAAACTTCGTCAATTGCAGTGATCTTTGCCTGTAGAACGCTACAGAAAGCTGGAAGTCAGATTGACAAGCAAGCGTCTAATTCCACTGAATAGGCCCCAGCGCCCAATCCCACTTCCGTTTTAGAGCCATCAGTGAAAAATATTATGGCTTTCGACTCTCCATTTCTCCTGGCTATTGCCAGACCACTCAGTAAAGCACCCTGAACTGTAGTAGATTCTGTCCATCGGCCTGTCTCCTGAAGACGGATGGCCGCGATCGCAGAAATCTGCTCAGCCAGTATGTCCCAGGCAGGGCCGTCGAGAGGGGGGGCGGAAGGGGCGAAACGCCCCGGGCCCGTGTTTTCTCAGGGGCCCGAAAATTTGCAAAATTGGAAAAAACAAGAAAAAAAAGGAACGTATTTACGCACTGAGCTTTTTTTTTGCTCCTTGTCTTTCCAGACCCACTCTGAGGCACTGAGCTACCGGTCGCCATATATGGCCCCTAAAAAAGTTGAGTAAGTTGAAAAATTATCTACGCTTTGACCTTTTTTTTTTGATGAGGCTAAGAATGAAGTGGAGTGGAATCTAAATCGTAATGTTTTGCTGCAAAACGATTCCTGCAAACTGCAGCGTTGTCGTAACGCATAAGTGTAAAGCGTTCCATTTAAATGTACGCGTTCCTCTTCTTGTACGACAATGCGTCTTTTTGCGAGATTGCTCTTTCTGCAGAAAAACGCAAAGTATAATGCCAGGCTTACAATTATGCATTACGACAACGCTGCAGTTTGCAGGAATCGTTTTGCAGCAGCAAGTCCAGTCCCTCAGTTTTAAAGCTATCGAGATGAAATTTTGTACAAAGCCTTCTTTCTATTGCACGCTGTATATATGTTGGAACTAACGGAATCGGACTTGTCCGTCATATAGCTGTCATAAGCACGACCGTTTCGAAAACAAGTTTTTATTAGAGAAACTTTTTTATTTCTGAAAAAGATATCTTTACCAAATTTCACAATATTCGATCATATTGACTGCTAAACCACGTTCCTAAATTTGGTTGAAATCGGCCTACAATTTCGTATACCTCTCATAGGAACAGTGAAATCGGATCAAATTTTACTACTAATTTAAAAGTGACAAATGCACCATAAGTCATAACGAAGGTATGATACCTTATCGTATCATACGCGACGCGTAAAGGGTATCATACCCTCGGCAAGCTAGCCGGAGGCTAGTTTGTTTTTTACGAATTGGCATGTAAGATACCATATCATGGGTAAGACATTTTAATTATGGTGTTTTTACTTCTGAGTGGTAGCAAGAGGAGCAAGGAACCGATATTTACATATCAAAATAAGCGCTTGCTACAAAACCCTCGGATTGCGGGCGTAGCCCTCTATATTCCGGTTTATTTTTTATGGAATCCTGGGTATTTGAATATCGGATACTGAAAAGAACAAATACTGAAAAGAAAAGGTACTGAAATCCCGGAATCCCGGTTCTCAGTACCGGTACTGAAAAAAAAACCGGCTCATGGTTTACAATACCGGTAATGAAAAATAACGATACTAGTACCGGTACTGAAACGAGTACCTATGAGTACCGGGAAACCAATTTAAGTATCGGTATTTCAAAATATCAAATATGTACCTGTTCTGAAATCTGAGTACCGAACAGGCCTATTTATTGCTGTACTTATTATGTTTATGCCACTTAAAATGTGAATTAAATATTTTTTTTGTTTCGTAACATTTCATTCAATAGCAATTTACGAAATTTCCAAGAATAATTCAGGCGATACTACATAATTACGGGCTATTTGCATTACCAGTTTTAAGACATAGCAATTAAAAATGACCTTAGTTACATTGCGACAGCAATAATTATATTTTTTTTTAATTCAGGTAGCATGCGTTGTTCTTATTCAGTTCAGCTGGTAAATTTGATATGAACTTTTCGGTGTAATAAAAGTGAAGCATTAAAGTAATCTTTAGTGCCTCCTTCCTTTGCATTGGCATATCCATTTCACATTGAATACAAAGCACGTTCTCGTATGTTATCCATTTATAAGAGGGAGCAAAAGCTCATGTATTTACCTTACCAACGATTAGCTCAATATGGATCAAATAAGATGCGGAGGAACTAACAAAAGCTCGCTTAGTTGGTGATGTTTCATTAGTATTTAACAAATTAAAAAAATGGAAGTGGATAGCTTATGGTTTCATAAGTTTCATTACAATTATCACAAAAATGAAACCGGAATATAGAGGGCTACGCCCGCAATGCGAGGGTTTTGTAGCAAGCGCTTATTTGGGTATATAAATATCGGCTCCTTGCTCTTCTTGATACCATTCAGATGCATAAAAAAAACATAATTAAACTGTCTTACTCGCTTACATTTTACATGCCAATTCATATTACGTGACTGTAACGAAACTTAGAACATATTATTGCCTAAGGTGTTGGTTATCGTTGGCCATCAGTACTTTTGACCTCGAACGTGTTTAAGGCATGCAGGGGTGTGCTAACTGTAACTATATAAATAAACTATTTTTGACCTATTCTGAAAAGATATACAGATGCCATTATTTTCCATTTTTTTTCGGAACCCATCTTCCTGTAAGTTTTCATAATTCTACAATAAGTATAATGATCTCGAACTGCAAGGGAAAGGGAACAAGTTACGAACTAATATTTTCTCCTCCCCCAATGTTCCCCTTTCTACAAATTTCAAGAAAATGCGAAAAAATGGAATGTACTCAACATTACCTTTCTCACGACACCTCACTTGCCTATACCAGTCGATAAAAAAATTAACCTTAATTTCGCCTCTATGTGGACACGCCCCCCCCCCCCCCCCACCCGCTTAAGTTGTATTAGTCAGCGCCCCAACCAATCTCTACCCTTTCAAAAATGATTAATTAAATAACTGCAATTCGCACTACGAAAAACAACATGAAAGTAGTACTCACACCTATGAGGCCGGTATGTGTATTTTTTGTGTGGATAGTGTCAAAATGCCTAACTTTAAATGAATGTACTATTATTAAATATTATGTGATTGTAATGAAACTTCGAGACATTATTGCCTATAGTGTTGGTTATCATTGGCCATCAATACTTTTGACCTGTAATGCGTTTAAAGGGTGCAGGGGTGTGCTAACTGCAACTATAGAAATGTACTATTATTAACCTTTTTTGATGAGATATCAAAATTCTACGATTTTTGGTTTTCTATGCTAGTAAAATGCCGCTTTCCTGCAAATTTTCATATTTCTAAGTATAACGGTCTCGAAATGCAAGGGGGGGGGGGACAAACTCGGATCACATATTTTCCCCTCTACCTCTTTTCCCCTTTTTTCAAATTTGATGAAAATACCAAAAATGGAATGTACTCGGTGCTACCTTTCTCATGATACCCAACTTGCCTATACCAGACGAAAAAAAAATTTGACCTTCATTTCCCCTCTATGGGGACCTCCCCTTAAAGTCAGCCTATTACAACGAATCGCTTTCGCCGGCGAATTATAATAATTCTACATATTCCCACAAAATTTCATATATGTAGTTTCAGCGGTTCATGAGATATTTCATGGACAGACGGGCAGACAGACGGACAGACGGACGCATGATCGATTTCATAAGGGTTTTGTTTTACTACGAAACCCTTAAAAAGAAAAAAATATGATGACGAGAAAACGGAAAATTGGTTAAGGGAGGTCGGTTGAGCTACCTCTGCCAACACAGCATGAAATTTGATTTGTCATTGATCGCGGTCGTGCAAGCGTCTGATCTGGATCAGATTGGTCTAACTTTTCGATTTCTCCTCCGATGCCGTCGACGATTAACTTTTGGATCTAAATATTTTTCAGATCCAGAGGGGAATACGTTTTACCGGAAGGGAAAAAATGTTGGCTCGTTAAGACGAAAAAAAAGCATGCAGGATGGATCAACCATTCTGCATTTACCACGATGGGACGATTTTAAACAAATTTAGGAATGTGGTTTGGCGGTAACTATGATCGATTAATTGAAGTTTGGTAAAGATATTTTTAGAAATTAAAAAGCTTTTCTGACACTTTTGGACCAATGACAGCTATATGATATAGTAGCCCAATTTCAACCAATTGCGAATGTAGTTTGGCAATAGATACCATTGAAAAATATGAAATTTTGTTAAGATATCTTTAGAAACAAAAAAGTTTTCTAAAAAACACAGACTTTTGGATCGGGCGTTCCTATGGCAGCTATATGACGCAGTCGTCCGTTCCGTTGGTACCAATATATATTGTATATTGCGTTCAATGGAAAGAAGGCTTTGTATGAAATTTCGATCAATTTAAAAGTGAGTGACTAGTTTGCACATACGGACAAACAGACGAACAAATCTCAATCGACTCATATCGCTATACTGACCAAGAAAATATATAGCTTACATGGTCGAAGATGCTTCTTCTGTGCGCTGCAAACTTCATGACAAAGTTAATTCACACTATCACATTCGTGAAGGGTATAAAAAAAACTATTACCATGGCTGTATCAGGAATCTTATGCTTTGTCCACACAAGAACATATTGCATTTCCCTTAATATTCACGTGTCTTTAAACTTTTACATGACAACTTGGGATACACCAAGAAATCTGCCTGGTGGGTATCACGAATTTTGATTTATATCTCAAAAGAAACAAGTGCACGTGTGCCACTTCACATTCGTGAAGAAGGGTATACAACAAATAAATAAAACCACAACACAATTTGCTTTATAAGGGCCGGCGTAAAATGGCTCGCACTTTGGGCACGCACCGTACGCAGTACGGAAGCGCACGGCACGTTTACGTAAAACGAAGAAAAGAAATAAATGCACCGGCCTTAATTGGAACGCACCGCACTTTCTGCCGTGCGGTGCGTTGCGAAGATTTTATGCTCAAGCCACAAAATGTTCACTCTTCAAATGGTCGCGGTCATATCCGACCAAAGAGAACTGGTGTTTTATGTAAAGCGCTCATTCCATAGTCAAATATTTAACTCCTTTTTGGGTTAAATTTTTGACAAATAGTGTAGTAGCAATAATTGTTTGATTAAAATTTTACAGTAATCACAGTAATTCGTATTAAATCATAGCAACCAATTTGACATAAACGCGTACAATTGTTTAACTGTGGAATAGCCGCTTAAGTACCGACTCTTGGGGCAAGGTAATTGACTTATAATAATTAAAAAAGGTCAATGGCGTTGGTTATTCTATTATATTTGTTGGTTTGAAATCGTTAAACTGAGTCGTGTTTATTAAGGGGACTACAGACCTTCAGTTTAACTGCGCAGATATCTGTGCTAATATCTGTGGAAAAATCTGCGCAGTTATCTGAACTGAAGGTGTGTAGGCTACATTCGATTTTCGCTAAATTAGTTCCGATATTTTGTACAGTTCTATCAGTTTTGTCGAAGTGTTCACATCGTACGTGGCTGAGCAAGTATCTTTTTAGTGTTCCCGACTATTCTATATTTCCTGTGTTGTTGGTGTTTTACTGCGATCTATCGTATCTTTTATGGTATCTTTCTGTGCTGGACTTACTGACGAACGATGCGCTGGGTTTTGGTGGATGTGGATGAATGTATGAAAGAGGGGAATGTAATAGAGAACAGGGTGGCCATTCTGAGATGGGCAACCCCAATTTTTTTTTCTTTTTTGACTTCAGATTCGGAATCAGCGACCCAAAATTACCTTATAGTTCGAACCAGCCCGATCGGACAATCGGACGATGAAAACAGGGTGTCCATTTTGGGGTAGGCAACCCCAAATTTTTCTCTTCTTTTTTGACTTCGGATTCGGAATCAAAATTATCTTCACTTGAAACATACTCGCACAACGTTCACATTATAGTGAAACTACACATATACGAACATGACCGCGAGTGCCACTCGCGTAAAAGCACGTATCAAGTCTGCTACAGACAATGGCCGATCGCCATGGTTCGAACTACAAGGTAATTTTCAGTCGCTGATTCCGAATCTGAAGTAAAAAAGAAAAGAAAAATTTGGGGTTGCCCAACCCAGAATGACCACCCTGCTCTCTAGTACATTCCCCTCTTTGATACATTCGCCTACAAAAATTCCGCATTTCACAGCCACACAAATCGCAAACCCGAAAAAAAGATACATTGCAAAAAAAAGATACATTGCCCAAGAAAAGATACAATTGGCCGTCCTCAATCATCCTCTCACCCAAAACGAAACATTCACATATCAGTACGAGAGCGAAATCTCTGTACAAACTAGTGGTTTCATGGTCATTGTGAAATTTAGTAGAAAACTGATAAAACTGAACGATAAACTGTGTAATCTGCGCAGATTATCGTTGCAAAACAGGGTCCGAATGCACAGATCTCAGATCTGCGTAAAAATCTGCCAAAACTGTACAGTTCACACAGATTATCGTTCAGACATGATGTCACACGCGATAAACTGAGCGATAAACTGAAGGTGTGTAGTCCCACTTACATGTACGGAGACGATTTTTTTCTTTGATGTGATAAAGGTCGACCGAGGCCTACGGTGATCCAGATTTGAGTTGAATCAGCTGCACCTTTGTCGTACATTTTAATAAACTTTTTTAGTATTTAGTATAGTTTAAACTTTATTAACTGATAATAATTTTTGAATTGTTCAGCAGATAATTCATTTTTAAGTATAAACTCTCCATGTTGTCCAAGTCCAATTCTCTCTCTCTTTTTTTAAGAACTGTTGTCCGGACGCTTTTTACAGGAAAATGTTACAATTACTTGTGCTATGTTTTAATCTTCAGAAACAGATTCTGAGCTTAATGCGAAAATCACGGTTTAATCCAATTAATAGAAGCCGAATAATGGGGGTAACCGTGAAAAAAATCTTGGAAAAACAGCCAAAAATCCGCACATTTCTCAGTTTTTCGCCTATAACTTCATTCAATACATTTTACCACAAAATACGTACAGTCTCGTTTTGTAGAGTAAAAAATTTGCTGCAAATTTTGTTTAGCAAGTTCTTTCCTAGGATCAATATCAACGGAGCTGTAGCACCACCAACAACAGCAAAAGACTGCGAATTTTTCGTTCTTTTTTTCGAATGTAGGAGTACTGTACATACATACCAATAACTTTGCACCGCTACGTTATAGCGTAAAAATCATGCAGTCATCCGTCTTCAGAATAGCATGTGGATATGAGGCCACCTAGGGTCAGCCGACATAGTTTCGATGTTTAAAAGCTGCACGAGTACCAGTGACCTGGTCTATTGTCACAAGGCTCAACAAGTTGGTATTGAGAATCACTGGTGGATCTTTTGGAGAGGTGTCTTTTTAAAAAAGTGGAAAGTGGTGACATTGGGCTTTGACAGAAACGCATTAAATGTGTGTGTGTGGGGGGAGTTGCAGTGAACCCACTTACACTAAACCAAAGAATGTGCATAGCTGAGCAATCTCAAGAATATCTGAAAGATTACTTGTCCTATGAACTTACACCATTTCCTATGTCCGTTTTTAATGAAAACGCGTTTTTAATGAAAACGGTATGCGTAAGGGTACAAAATCATCATTTTACACATCATTCACACCTTTTCCGGGTGATATAAAACTCCCGAAAAAGCACATGGTTGTAGTTGACGGTTTTGGTTTGTTTACTATATCTACTTGTCCATTTATTGAATATTTAATTGTTAGAGTTCCGAAATGAATTTCAGTACCATATCCGATTGCAGTAAAAAAGAGAGTAAGAAAGAATTCCATGAACAGGTGTACATGTACATTCTAATGGACACAGCGACTGCATACATTATGATTTCCCCGATGGGTGATGGTTAGCTGAGATCAGTATGAGAAAATGAAAATATACAAGAACAAAAGTTTGACCTCAGACGTCAGACAGTAACAAATTCAATTTTACTTGGCCATAATTAGAATTGCATTATTCATTATCATTTATGCAAAAGCCACAAAATTGTCTTGTTAAAGAAAAAAGAAAAATTTTTTTGGCGCTACGGGAACTTACACCCGGACCATATGTTCACTAGGGGCGACCGGTAGCGCAGTGTATTGAGGCATCAGTCTCATGTTTGACTACCGGCGTTTCGGGTTCGAATCCCGTCCACGACGACGTTTGTGGACATGGATGTGCAGGAGGTGTATGCTGGCAACTGCAGTCTCCGAAACCAGTTTATGCCAACGAAACGTCAACTGGGCCACATGGAACAATTGACGCGCTATGCCCCACAAGGGGTTAGGGCAATTGAGTAGTAGTATATGTTCACTAGCCCGGTGTGCTACCGACTCATCTACGCAGCTTCTGACAAGAGTTGTTCCTTTACGCTAACTAGTGGACATAAAATGAAGCACTGAATATTAATTGTGAATTCACACACACTAATGCTGTTTACGCATTCCACAGATTCTACGGTTTTACACCGTAGCCGCGCCATAAGATGTTTACACATCAAAAATGGCTTCCATGGTTTCAGATAGCGTACAGTATGTCTTCATGGCACTGGTAGTGTATGGCGCAAGAATTATTCACAGCCTTTGGCTAATTGTCATAAAAGGAGAGTATAAGGACAGGTTATGTATGCCAGCAACATGCATCATCCTAAACCTTTTATAAGCCTATGAAAAGTCAACCAGGATTATTTCCTTGGAGTAGTTGGTGCGCGTTTAACCCCTGTTAAACAAAAATAGTAGTATGTATTAGGAAACTTAAGAGAATATTAAACGAAAGTAAGACTTAAAATAGAAAATTGAAAATATATGTGTTATGCAGGATATTTAAAAACGAATGGACATGATAGGCTTGAAATATCAGAGAGGTTTAAGAAATCGAAAAATGAAATCCGAGCTAGTCTTTCTGAACTCGACTTCAATGTGTAAATATCCCACCGCATTTTGAAACGTCGCCAAATTGAAAATCCACTGTGAATACGTATTACTATTTTGCCTTAATGCCGGAACCAGAATGAAAGCAGAAAGCAGCAGCAGCGACAGCGGCAGCAGCAACTACAACGCTGCGTTCAATGTAGGTCTCGTGTGGGAAATACGTGCTTTCTAATTTGACATTTCGCTGCCCCTGCTGCTGCACTCTGCGTTCATTCTGGTTTGGGCATAACTCCCATGGGCGGTTAACTATTAAGACGCGACATCCTTTTTTGTTTCTAGCCGTAATACGTATTGTTGCGTGTACGGAGTGGGTATCTCTTATGACACACACTGTACTAAGCTCTACCATAATCTCGAATGATCGATGACAAGTACAAATTGAATGGACACTAGCCGATTCCCGAGCCATCTAGAGTCGAGAACCTTCTCGAAACAATTCCAACTATAAAAGACAGATGTCACCGGGAGAGAAGAAGTAGTAAGACTCGACAATCAGTGGCGGTTGGATCGCTATAAAGCGGAAAGGAGATAATCGTTATCTCGTTATCGTTAACAGACAGCTCGAGCTAGTTTGACGTTTTGACGTTGGTTGTTAGTACGCGTGTGTAGTTCGTTTTGTAAATAAAGTTTGTGTGTTTTTCAATCGAAGTGTTTTCATTATTCAGCACAAGAATATCTAACGAACTTGGTTTCGTTCTGGTCTCGCTCAACAAAGGAAACATTGCAGTATTTTGCCCTAAAGACCTTCTTCATCATTGTCTAGGAGAGTACGCATAGCCCAGAAACCAATCATTGTCACTAAACGATAGTCTATTCGTCACTTGTGTGCAGAAAACACTTGAGAAAAATCAAATGTATGCGGCGTCCATTTCTATGTATGGTACAATACATTCATTATTATTGCATAATTTTCCCCAAAATTGAACGATTAGCGTAGATAACTGGGTAGAGAGCAGGTCTTATCGATCGAGGGGTATGTTGGTTCGAAGCCAGTTTGGAACAACTTTTTTTCCTGCGTGCTCGTTTTACTTTAATAAATAATCATCAAGTAATGTTAGGCGCGTTTTTTTAAACAGTTCAGATCGGAGCAGAACAAAAATTACATGCATTACGCTAACAAAAATGAAGCACTGAATACAAATTGAGAGTTCACACACACTAATCCTATTTACGCATTCCACAGATTTCACGATTTTACACCGCGCCGCGCCATAAGATGTTTATACATCAAAAAATCCTTAATATTTTTTGAGTGAAATTGCATGAGGAATCGCGTCATGAAGAGATTATGAGGTCGATTTGGGACACCCCGTATGCCTTACATCATACTCATAAGCTACGGCAAACAGAACATTACAGAAAGACTGCAGATAATAAACTAAAATAATTTAAAACAAAGGCCCGGATTAGTCTTTATGAACTCGATATATGTTTGAAAACATGCCAACGTGTAATAAATACTCGCCGAATTGAGAATATGTATTCAGTAGTTTTTACACTGACTGTTGTAATTTGTTTCAAAGAATACATCATACATGTATGTTATGTTATGTCGCATACTTCATTCACACCTGTTTGGAGCAGAAATATAACATTTGATTGCATTTGTTCTGGTTATGTATAATATATTCGCAAGCACTATGGTAACGCTGTAAGAGTAGTTTTTGATGGTTACCCAGAGGAATCTTCAAAGCAGAGCACCAAGAGTGCTGAACGGGTAAGGAGGAGCAACACAAACACGTCAGCTGACATTCTGTTTGACAAAACAATGGTAAACTTAATACCTCAGAAAAGTTCCTATCGAATGAACGTACATATGTAACACAAAACGCTTTATAGCACTTCACATTAATGAGCTTGCAGCTGCTAACGTAAAGGCCACTCAAGCAGACGAAGATGCTGATCTTTTATAGTAAACACTGCCAAATCGATGGCTTCAGAGTATAAAGCAGTAGTTATTATAATCCAGTCATTTTTTGCTTTCATTTTTTGTTTTTTTTTTGGGGTGCTGAGCATGAATTTGGAGCTTCCCACAAAATTCCTTGCGGAGCATGGTAAAAATCTCAGAAAACCTCGAAATTTCAGTACATTTTTTGGTTTCTCGATTGTAACTTGAAAACCGTGAATCCTGGCAAAAAAGTCTAAATTGAAAAGCGTAAAATTCTGCATCCAATGAGCTACCTAAACGTCAAATTTTGTCCAGCAGTGTAGCCGCAATCAACAGTCGAAAAACGTCAATATTTCTCAACTTTGAGAAAAAACCCTGTTATGGTCACATTTGAACGTATGAAATTAAAAGCGGCTACTAATACGTAAAAATGCAAGAAGTAAAAGTTGTAAAGCATGAAATTTTGTTCAGAAAGTAGCCAATCATTTTAATTTGGCCAAAAGAAAATTCAGAAACTCGAAATAGCTAAAATAATTTTTTGTGCGAGTGTTCCCGTAGAACACATTTTCGGATAATTTTTTAATATAGTATTTCCCAGTTGAGTTAATCCGTATCCCAAATGAAAAAATCCGTCTCCCAAATAAAAAAAAAACTCCTTCGCAAATGAATTAAACTTTTTCCCAATATAATTAAACTATTTCCCGATTGAATTCAAACAGAGAGAATTTATTTGTGGCTTTCGATATATTTATATAAAACTAACTTGCCGATGAAATATCTTGAAGGATCACTGAAAATCTATAAATCAAACATTCGTGGGTTCCACTGATTTCGGATGATATTTTGGGATTTGAAAAAAAATCTGCGGGCAGAATTTTCATCATTTGATGTACCCTTGCTCTGTTTTACTGGATCTACGAGTACTATCAATCCTAATTCCGTGCGAAATTTATTTTGGATTGCTAATTTCGACATAGATTTCAACGCTCTTTCCTCTGGATATCTCGCTGTCTAGTTTTTGAATTCCTATTTGTAAGTACTGCGGATTCAGGAGGTAAAATTTACAAACGAAATCGTCACAGACACCTCTTTAAAGAGTCCAAATTCGAATTTGCGTAAAAAAATATTCACTGGAAGGATGCAAAAAAGGTAAAAAAGTGTATTTTTTTGTTCGTGTGGGGTGTCATCATATCATATCGGAAGCTACATATAAATTCACTCTGTTTGAATTCAATCGGGAAATAGTTTAATTATATTGGGAAAAAGTTTAATTCATTTGGGAAGGAGCTTTTTCATTTGGGATAGGGATTTTTTCATTTGGGATACGGATTAACTCAACTAGGAAATACTATAGCTCACCGTTCTAACCGCCAAAAATATTGCATTTCCAGCTAACGTAGTCGCAGTTCCAATCAGAAGTTCCCGGAAACGTGCTCGGTAGCAGTTCCACGAGTAACAACTCAGAAAAAGTTTTGTAAGTGCAACTTATGGTCAGGTAAAAAGCTTCTACTCTTTCCCCAGATTTCTAGTTATTTATTGTTTTGTTCGCGTCCCCTCCCTTATATCTCTATCCTTCCAACACAGAACCCAGCCATCTGCTCCCTGAAGGTCAGATCACCAACAGCTTGGTTCTAATTTCTGGCATATGAACAACTTTTATTTCTGAGACTCAAGCGAGACAAGATTGACCTAGTTAATCTTATGGATTAGTTTCATGTACATCCCCCTTTCGCAGAAACATCAGACCTCACATCAATAAGTACTGGTATTTTCGGAGATGAAAGGATAGACTGCCACTGGTCTAAAGAGTTGGGCGTGCAAGGAATAAGCCGCAACTAAATCTAATATGATCTATTTAATACTCCTTTTAGTTCCACGATATAAACGTGGTCATTGAAGAACAGGGCCATCCAAATCCACGGAAAAAACTGTAGTTGTAAATCCTGACACGTTATTCCATCGAATCGCCATTGCAAAACAATCAGATATTGATTTGGCAGAGTTCTTACATACGAACTGTCTCTCAGGCTCTCTTTGACATTAATGTAAAGAGAAAATGTACAAAATCGAGTTTGTACGAGGCTGATGAACCAAATCAACAACAATGGAACTTGAGCAATACAAAATATGTCATTGATGGTGGCTTCTTGTTGCACCGGGTGGAGTGGCATGAAGGGCAGACATATACGGAAAGCCATAAAACTTACGTGAGGTACGTGAGGTTCAATTATAGATCAACAGCGGTTGTAGTTTTTGACGGTTTCCCTGACGAAGTTGTTGACACCAGTACGAAGCACATGGAACATCTGAGAAGATCAACCAAGAAACAATCTGTAGAAGTTTACTGAACTGCTGGTGCCCACAGTTGCCTAACACACTTTCTTGACCACACTTTGAACAAAAGGAGCCTGATCTCAATGCTCATGGAGAAATTCACAGAGTTCTAGATGAAGTGCAAGCAATCCAGGGAAGACGCAGATACCCTCAAAAAAGTACCGAAATTCCGAGGTTTTTTGAGATTTTGACCATGTTCCGCAAACAAATTTTGGTGGAACGCTCCGGATTCGTGTTCAGCACCCCAAAAAACATAAAAAGTTGAAGAAAAAATTCTCGACCACAATCTGTTTCCCTAAATCACCCAATGGCTGAACTATTATTGGAGAAGATATCGATTTGCCCGTTTTGCTCACTTTTGCTCACAGGAGCTGCATCCAAGGTCAAAAACGTATACTTTCGAAAGCCGAGGAGAGGAGAATTACCGGAATTCACGTACAGCTAATCATCTTTTAAGTATGATACGAAAGAGAACATTCTGCTTCTTCATGTAATAAATGGTTGGAACACTACTTCTAATATCTTTGGTTTTCGAAAAATCAAGTTTTGTCGCATGTTCCAATAATACCCATAATTACTTGAAGAAGCAGAAAAGTTTCGTAATCCTGATACCATAGCTGTAAAAATTTTTGAGGCAGGAGAAACAATTTTGGCAGCTTTGAAGAGTGGAGATTTAATGTAGCCCCTCACTTCTCTAAAATACAGTTAGTTTATTTCCAGCATTTCCAAACTAAATATGGCCAACCTTCCACTAACGATAGATGCCGCAATATTCCATGTGTTGCGAGTTTATCATCAGATTATGGCGTGGCTAAGTAGTCCGGTTGGCGCAACGGTTAGCACGTTCGCCTTCTACGCACTGGGCCCCGGTTCGATTCCTACTGAATGTTGTAGTTTTCGATGAAAAAAGGGATTTACGTGTCGGACTATAAGCCCACTCAGCTGTTAAATGAGTACCCATTTATGGGGTAAATAACTGTGTTGAGCGTGTTGCTGATCACACACCTCTGCACAAGACATACCGTCACGATCTAGAGAATGAGGAGATGCTAACTCATCTCGAGGCCATGGTTCAAATTGGACTGTTGCGCCAGTTATTTATTTATGACGTGGCTAAGAGTAAAAAAAAGAGCCAATTGAATGGCGTTGGAAGAAAGAACCCTGATATCTAGAACCTATCACAACCGAAAGGGATGCTGCTCCACTAAAACTTCTAAGAATGATTTCTTGTAAATGTATCAAAGAATGCATGGGAACCTGCGGTTGCAGGAATGCGGGTCTAAACTGTTTCAATTTATGCAAGATGCGTAGAAGCCAATCCTGCCAGAACCGACTACTATTGCACCTGGACGATGAGGAAGAAAACATCGGCTTTCTCTCGTTGTCAGAGTCATTCATTCATTCTGGCCCTTTAACTGCTCCTTAATTAAAAAAATTGCATTCGGATACAACTCCATCAACATACTCGTTCCCACTCGAACGCATACTGCCGCAACTTTATACGCAACATACACACAGTACATTGGACAGTACAACGAAACGAAATATTGACCTAATTGGACATTATAGATTTAAAACTTTTGTTGCACTAAATTTGAAATAGTTATTTTATGTTTTTTATTTTACAATATTAATTTACGAGTAATCTCTTTCTGTTGGTTATGCAAGTAAAATTTATGAAATATTTTGCAGGACATTGAATCCTCTATATAATCTAAATATATCTAATATTTTCAGAACTTTTATGGTATAACGCAGCGGGACAGAGTTATTGGTATATAAATATGAAAAATACCGAAAATTCGCAAGGTCTTTGATTTTCGCGTTTTTTCGCTGGTGCTATAACTTCGTTGGGGTATTGATCGTAGAAAAAAACTTGCAGTTCAATATTTATAGGAACTTTTGTGCTCTTCAAAAAGAGACTGTGCATTTTGGATTGCAGCGAAGTTAATGGTGAAAAACTTAAACGATTTTCGATGGTTTTTCCAATATGGAGGCGGGCGCACAGGGAGTAGAGTAACGCAAACTTGGATTTTTTTTCTACCCCACCTGCCTATATAACATTCAGAACTACCGCGCCTTTTCTAAGCTCAAAACTCTCTGTTTATTGGACTAGTTGCATAAAATATTACATAGCGTAAAACTGCGACCGTGCGGTGCGCTGCGTCACAATTTGCGCCTGCCGAAAGCTAAAGTGCATCGAATTATTCGGGACGTTAACGTAGTCTCACAGCAAGAAGAACAGTAGAGCTTAATCGCTAGATTGTTTCGCGGCTTGTGTCGAGTGTCGAAATAGTAGGGGAAATAAACATTGTCCCCAGGCCCATATCTAACTTAGGCCAAATAAAGTAAGTCAACATCATTCGTTAGCGCCGTTAGTTTACGATAATATAAAAAAAGGTATGATACCTTCGTTGTGGCTTAAGGTGCATTTGCCACTTTGAAATTAGTTGTAAAACTTGTTCCGTTTTCACTGTTCCTATGAGAGGTATCTACAACATTACCTATGCTGGATACCAGGTCACAGTGCTCTCGCTGGTAATTGTAGGGCTGACGAACTCGCTCGGAACAGTGCAAACGATATAACTCTTCAGATGGGTCGGGGTTTAGCCATGCCCATCTCCAGGTGTAAACATAAGCTAATTATGACAACGATAGACAGGGCTAACTCAAGATGGTTAAGTGCTAGTACCTGCCAAAATCCGAATTTATTATGGCCCTTATTGAACAAAAACCGGACTTCTAAACTGCTGTCGATGAGTAAGCAACACATCAGGATAGTGGTGGGAATTACTACTGGTCATTGTATTATCGGTAAATATGCGAGGAGGGTCCGACTTCCATACCATGACTTCTGCAGAAGTTGCGGAGACATACATAGATGAGGAGGAGAGCATCTTTCATCTAATCTGCACCTGCCCGGCATTAGCCTACAGAAGGATGTCGACTCTAGGTGAATTTGCGTAAGTGGGTCTAGGAGACCTAGCTAATGCAGATATGGTTCGACTCCTGCGACTCGCTATTAGCTCCGGATGGTTCAACAATGGATTACGGATGGAATTACACAATTCCAGAGACACAAGGGACCTTCTTTTGGTCTAAGTGAGCTGCAGAGCGACCACGGCAGCCCCTCTTACCATACCATACCATATGAGAGGTATATGAAATAGTAGGCCGATTTCAACAAAATTTAGAAACGTGGTGTGACAGTCAATTCTATTTCCTAACGATACTTTCAGAAATAAAAAAGTTGCTATAACAAAACCTTTCTTTTGGAACGGTCATACCTATGACAGCTATATGATAAAGTTATCCGATTTAAATCTAATGTGGGAATGTGATTTGACTAATAAAACTATTGATTAGTGTGGAATTTGAAAAAGATATCTTTAGAAATAAAAAAGTTTCTCTCACAAAGACGAATTTTTGGACCGGTCGTTCCTATGGCAGCTATATAACGTAATGGTCCGATTCCGTTCATTCCGACATATTTATAGCGTGCAATAGGAAGAAGGCTTTGTACAAAATTTCAGCTTTATAGCTTTAAAACTGTGGGACTAGTTTGCATAGAACCAGACGGACAGACAAACAAAGCTTAATCGACTCGGCTTATCATACTGACCAAGAATATACTATTTTATATACAGTTTATATGGTCGGAGAAGGATTATAATAATTGGCGTGGAATTGCCTCCTCCCCGCAGTCTCAAAACTGATGGTGAAAATAGTCTTAAACCGGATCAAGCATAAGTTGACTGCACACTGAATGATGAACAGGCTGGTTTTCGCGAGGGCTTTTCATGTAGCGACCACGTCAACACCCTCCGAATTATTACTGAACAATCCGCAGAGTGGAGATCACCATTACATCTTATGTTCATCGATTTCGAAAAGGCGTTTGACAGCGCTGACCAGGAATACATCTGGAAGGCTTTATATAGGAAAGGTATACCAGATAAAGTCATATCCATCATCAAGGAGTCCTATAGTGGAGCCCAATGTCACGTCTTACACAAGGGTAAGCTTTCAGATCCCTTCGAGGTACAAGCGGAGTGAGACAGGGCTGCATTTTGTCACCTATATTGTTTTTGATTGCCATTAACGACGTACTTTGCAGTGCGCTTCATGAACACCAGAGCAAAGGTATCAGATGGAACCTGTCTGAATACCTTCAACACCTGGATTACGCTAAACTAAGTACTTGAGCTTGGATCCAGGAAGACAGAGCGAAATTTGTGTTTCGGGGCAGACTGTGGAAAAAGTGAACAATTTTTGCTACCTCGGAAGCATAGTTGCAGCAGATGGTGGAGCGGATGCTGATGTATTGTCTCGCATCAATAAGGTTCGGGCAGCTTTTTTTTAGTTTGACTCTTTTCTGGCAAAGCAACAACATCTCCCGAAGTACCAAACTCAGGATCTTCGAAACCAATGTAAAATCTGTGCTTCTTTATGGCTGTTCAACTTGGAAGTTGACCAGGGCGATAGCAACTAGATTGCAAAACTTTCGTAAACCAGTGTCTACGGCGCATCGTACACATACGCTGGCCGGAGGTCATTTCTAACGACGACCTCCTGTTCATTACTGGCCAGGACAAGATAGATACCTCCATAAAAAGGCAAAAGTGGCAATATCTCTCTCTCAATTGCAAAAGTGGCAATGGATAGGACACACACTTCGAAAAGGACCGGAAAACAGACAGCTGAAGGCGATGGCGGCGAACAGGACAAGGTGGAAATTCGGCGTGGTTAATGCCCTATGCCCCACAAGGGGTTAACAGGATCCAGAGAGATGGCCGGAGATGCCTCCTTCTGTGCATTGAAAACCATGGCAAAGTTAATATACCCTATCACTTCCGTGAAGGATATAAAAATCACCGCCGCGCTAGCTCAAAATGCAATGTGGATGGATGGGTTGTTCGACGGTTAGTTTGAGGGACTTAGAACCTCATAAACGCAATTTAATTTATTAACGTGCCCTTGGAAATTATACTACAATAAAAATTCAGTAGAAAGAATCAAGGTTTTCATGCACTGTAGAGGCGGCTATTTATCGTATTCCGCACTTAATACGAGAGTTTGTACTTTACATTAAAATTAAAACATTACGGTACATTTTTAATTTTTTTTTCCAGAATTTAAATCTCTTACTTGAAAACCCTATACTTAAGTAACATCGAAGTTTACAGCATTCGGCTCGTCAATGGAACGTTCGTTGCAGATTGCATAATTTCACTTAGCGCAGCATAGTAGTGATCTTGTCGATGTTGTTTATATTCCATTGCGTTTCATTTGTACAGAAATGTACATATTTTCATTAGTTTTCCTTGTATACAGGGTACGAAAAAGTGGGCATTATATCAAACGTAATTCCTTTGAAAATGAGTGAAGTTGCATAGTTTTTCTAAATTATGTTAAGAATCGAATTGTATGTAGAGTTTGAATTGCTCCTATTACTTTGGGTATGATTTCGTTTTTTTTCCTGCAGGAAGTTAATTTGAAATTAAAAAAAAAAACTTTATATTTTCAATACTTTTATAAGTACAGTACATAATATACTTATTTTATTTTAGCCAACTACCATCATCTTAGAAATTAATTATGATCATAAAGCTGATTTAAACGACAAACTCTGTAAGAAACTGTTAGTATGAAAACCACCCGGTATTAATGCATAGCCGCATGATGTGTGACACGGTATTAAACAAGTGGCTGACTTCCAGCACTAAATGCATTTACTGCAAATATTCACATGTCTTACAGGTCTACACGTACAAACTTATGTACTTATATATTCGGCCATATCAATATACATATATAGTAGCAAGATTTGCCACATCGTTCAAGTTTATGTTTGGTGTTTTTTTTTGTTTTTAGCCCGTATAATTTAGCACTTTGAAAAATTTAGGAATTCAGGGTAAATGTGAAAGAAAAACTCGTTTATCGCCATGGATTTCATTTGCTAGTTGATATGTAGATAATCCTATCAGAGCTGAATATTTTACAGTAGGGATGGTCTCAAAGGAAAACATGTTTGCAGCTTGATCTTGGACTACGTGCTTTGCAAGTTTCCAAGCTTCCATGAAGTAACCACATCATTTATTTAAATTGTAATTTCTTGAAAATGTTGTAATTTTAAATAATACTAGTTCATACTCATATTTTGAATAATTTGAATGATGTTTAATATTTGGACATCCTGCTAAATATATACATAATCAAATTGGAATAATTTATTATAATTTCATTGCAATTGCTGAAGCTATTTACTTTATTTCATTCATAACTGACCTAATATTTTCTAAAATAAATATTGCTAAATCTTCGTTCGTTGGTTCGTTAATACTCGTATATTTGTGTTTACACAATGGTGATGGGTAGTTTTACATAAACTCAGGGTATATAACAAATTAAAATAAAATTGGTTGCAATTCATAGTATTATGTGCAGGGGAATCTCCATAAGCGTCTTAAAATCACTATTGAACCGAACGGTTTGGAACCACCACCGAACCACGTGCGAAAAAACTCCTAATTTCCCATTAGTAGTAGTCCAGGCTACGAGCGAAGAATAGGAAAAAAATCGTGAAGTTTTGAAATTTGGCACTATTGTTGGGGACAGTCGCCTGAATATGTGCTCAAAAGCCCCGTTGATAGCGAGTCCGGAAGTGTAGGAGAGAGGAGGACAAAGGTTTTTTTTCAGTTTTCTTTCATTATTTTGGATTCTACAAGAAAATGTCCCAAGGCCGAATCAAAGCACATAAATTTCCCTAATTCCATTCCTAGACCATGAAATAGTACAGTCGTGACCAAATTATTTACACAAGGCAAAACACAATGATTTAACATTATGTGTATTTATCTCACACAAAACCATGTTTGCAATCTGATTTATCTTTTTTTTTTGTTAGTGTTCGTCCCTTTATGGATTGCAAAAACTCACATAAAATTAACCCGAAGAAAATATTAAAAAACAACAAATTTGTTAAAGTTCGTAATTTTTTATTTTGATTTTTTTTCTAAGTTAAAATTATAATATTATATGCATTTCGAGGCAATTAACACCTCATCCTCAGCAAATGCGTTGCTAACTAAAGAAAATTTCAAATACAATTTTTAATGAAAACTAGTGGAAAATAAAAAAAAAATGAATCATAATATCATCCGATTTTTGCATTTATATAAAATATAAATGCAAAAATCGGATGAATACAGACAACGGGAATATAACGTCACATTTGTTTAAATTTGCCAAATAAAAATTTTCAGCGCTTCTCGCTCTAACTTGTTTAATTCCTTTTTATATATATATTTTTTATATATTATGATTCATATTTTTTTTTATATTCTCCACTAGTTTTCATTAAAAATTGTATTTGAAATTTTCTTTAGTTAGCAACGCGTTTGCTGAGGATGAGGTGTTAATTGCCTCGAAATGCATATAATATTATAATTTAAACTTAGAAAAAAATAAAAATAAAAAATTACGAACTTTAACAAATTTGTTGTTTTTTAATATTTTCTTCGGGTTAATTTTATGTGAGTTTTTGCAATCCATAAAGGGACGAACACTAACAAAAAAAAAAGAAAAACACAATGAAAAATTGGTGTTAAATCAAAATAACCAAATGAAATAACATACAGGTGTTCTTTGGGAAGTTCATGGTTGGCTAACAAGAGAAAAAATAGAAGAAAGTATCACAGATTAGCAAAAAAAATATATATGGCCACAATTATTTGCATATCAATCTTAATGGCCAAAATTAATTAAAGAATGATGATTACACCTCATCTTCCTACAAAATCTGGGAAAAAAGAAAATTGGTTGTTGAATTGAATAAAATTTAATAAAAGATTTTTCTGTACCGTTGCCTAATACTTGGTGTTTCCTCCCTTTGCCCTAATAACTGCTTCTAGTCGTGCTGGCATAGAATTAAGCTACTCGTATTAATTGTTTCGATGGATAGGACCGTCCATGCCAAGCTTCGGCGATTTCCCAATCCTTTCAGGAATTTTTTATTTAACTAAATGCCAGATAATGGCATTCAAATCAGAACTTTGCGGAGGCCATTTCAAGACTTTTTGTTTAACGTCAAACAAAAGCCGTTGAATCCGTTTTGCAGTATGGATTGGTGCATTGTCCTGTTGTGCAGGTGAAATGTCGGATTTTGCAATGACATGGATTTGGCTGCGATTTTTATGTATCAAACTGCCACGAGGCGGCCCTAGTGATATGACATATTGAAGTTTAAATACTGGTTTTGCACTTCATGGTGATTAGTGAAAAAAAAGAAAAAGCGAGTGGAAGCGAGTGAAAACGACTATTTTTCCTTTACACATTTAATCTAGAGCACAACGCAACGGAAGCAACGAGGAATATCAACAGCGCATTTGGATCTGATACTGTTAACGAACAAACCACTCAGCGGGGGTTCGAAAAATTTCGATCCGGAGATATGAACCTCCGAAATGAGCTGGGTGGAAACCCAGGACCATCGATCGATAACAATGAGCTGCATGCATTAGTGGAGTCTGACTCCCGCCAAACCATTCGACAGTTTGCAACAACTTGAATAAGTGAAAAAGCTTGACAAGTGGGTTCCGCATGCTCTTACCGAGCAAAACTTGGCGTGTCGAATGGAGATTTCCAGTTATCTTCTCTCCCACAATAGAAACGAACCGTTCTTGAGCTGAATTGTGACCTGGGATGAAATGTGGATACCATATGATGATCGTCGCCGATCGGCCTAATGGCTAGATGCCGATGAGGCTCCAAGATACCTGCCGAAACCAAGCCTTAATCCAGAAGAAAATAATGGTGACTGTTTGGTGGTCTGTAGCTGGATTTATCCACTATTCGTTCCTGAAACCTGGCGAAACTATCAATGCTGAGAAATGCTGCGCTCAACTGAACGAAATACATCAGAAATTGACAGTTCAACGACCTAGGCTAGTCAACAGGGATGGAGTTTATACTGCTTCATGACAACGCACGACCGCATGTATCGAGAACAACTATCCAAAAATTGAACGAGTTGCGCTATGAGGCTCTCCCTCACCCGCCATATTCACCAGACCTCTCGCCAACAGATTAAAATTTCTTTAAACATTTGGATGATTTTTTGACAGGAAAACAGTTTAACAATGAAGCAGCTGTCAAAAATGCCTTCGAGGAGTTTCTTCGAACCCGAAACTCGGACTTCTACGAAACAGGAATAAATGCACTTGTATCTCGTTGGGAACAGTGTTTCGCATCCGTTGGTACCTATTTCGATTAATAAAATTACCTTTATAAAAAGTTACAGATGTTCAAAAATTTACTACTGAATCCGACATTTCATCTGCACCAACCTAATAGTATAAAATCAGGTCCAATTAAAAAATCACTACCAACAAATTCAACTTCGTTCAAAATATCGAGGTATTCTTGCAAGCGCATTTTTGTTGGACACTGAATAATGGGACCAATGTCGTTCAAAGAAATACAACCCCATACCATGATTTTACTACCATGTGAATGTCGCGAGGGGATACTTGCAATATGCTTTTCTTTGCTGTTGATTGGTATAATATATATAGTATATAGGTTCCATCCAATGAAAAAGCACTTTCGTCTGTCAACAAAATTTGTCTCCAAAAATCGACCGGTTTATTTCTGTGATCCAAAGCAAACTGCAAACGAACCTCCCAATTTTTTGGAGTGATATACGGCTGTTTCCTGGCGACGTAAACTTTCATTCCTGCCTCGGATAGTCTTCCTCGAAGCGAAGTCCTGCTAATTTTTTTAATTCTGTTTACGTTAATATTTTTTAGAGTGTTTCCGTTTTTCGCGGTTATTTCGTTGGATAGACCGTCATATTTTAACATCTTCCCTTAGAATTGTTGACCGCTTTCACCATCTTCCTCCTCCATTTTGGACACTACCAGTTTGGTTTTTTTTTACCTAGTAGCAAGCACTTAAATTTCGTTGCTATTTCCCTAACGGGAACTCCGCAATTAAACCCAGCAACGATTGCCGCCCGTTTTTCAATACAAATTTCAACGTTTCGAGGCATTCTGACTGTTACTAACTTGAATTTCACAATGAACTCTAACACCAACTGATGCTCCACACCTACCCCCGCTTCGTCATTGATAGAAAAAATACCAACAAACAAGTACCGTTTCTCTTCTAGAAAATTGTTCCTTTGTTGTATGCAAATAATTTCGGCCATATTGATTGATGTGCAAATAATTGTGGCCAATTGATTTTTAATTTCTTTCTTTGCTCTGTGATATTTTATTTCAATTTGTTTTTGTTAACTTATCATGAACTTCATAAAGAACACTTGAATAAAATTTCATTTGGTTATAATAAAAATTAAAGAAGTTATTCTGATATCACTTCAATTTTCCATTGTGATTTGTTTCGTGTAAATTATTGTGGCCACGACTCTATATGGTATATTGAATTATTCACAAGTGAAAACTGCAAACCAGTAACTCCCGATAGAATACAGTTAGCGATATCAAAATTTGGTAAAATATTCCTACTAACATCTAGTTGTTTTTTTTTTTTAATGGGGACGATCCGACAAATACCCTACAAATACATACTGTTTTTGCAAACATGCCATGCCAATAATGCAGCACCGAATAAAAGCAGGCAGGTCAAATTCTAGTGGATGTCTTCGTCTGTAAAAATTAGTTCAATCGGAGGAAAACCAAGGCTACCTCCCGTACAAAGTGCCCCAACCTACCCGTCCTCCGGAGAATAGAGTCTGAAAAGGTGACTTTACCTTGCAAAAGGTTCAGTAGTTCTAATTTTTTAATATGTTATATAGGTCAGTCCCATAGTTCGGAATCCAAGTTTTGGACCTCCCCCACCTTGTGCATTCCTCGTGGCACCACGAAAACCAACGAATTTCGTGACATTTTTCAGTTGCACATATCTTTATACCTTTCATGGATGTGATAGGGTGTATTAACTTTGTCATGAAATTTGCAACGCACAGAAGGAAGCATCTCCGACCATATAAAATATATATATTCGTGGTCAGTATGATACTACTACTCAATTGCCCTAACCCCTTGTGGGGCATAGCGCGTCAACTGTTCCATGTGGCCCAGTCGACGTTTCGTTGGCATAAATTGATTTCAGAGAAAGCAGTTGCCAGCATGCACCTCCTGCGCATCCATGGCCACGAACGTCGTCGTGGACGGGATTCGAACCCGAAACGCCGGTAGTCAAACATGAGACTGATGCCTCAACACACTGCGCTACCGGTCGCCCCCCGGTCAGTATGATGCGACGAGTCGATTAAGCTTTGTCCGTCTATCCGTCTGTCTGTCTGGTTCTATGTAAACCAGTCCCTCAGTTTTAAAGCTATCGAGCTGAATTTTTATAAATACAAAGCCTTTTTTTCTATTATACGCTGTATATGTATATGTAGGAACCAATGTAGTCGGACCAACTACGTCATATAGCTGACATAGGAACGACCGGTCCAAAAATTCGTCTTTGTGAGAAAAACTTTGCTAATGATGCTAATAGTCGCTAGATCGATCCTGATGAATTCTGAAAGGCAGATGTACTTAATGCTTTTCTTCCCGATGACATAAACCCGAGATCTGGATGCGTTGGTGTCGTATATAACATAGAGTAACCCGATTGTTGTTTGTGAGAATCTGAAGGGTATCAAAACGCTTTTTCAATAGTTCCGATGAGAACTTATGTGAAGAAAAAGCCTTAATGGCTGCCTGACTGTCAGATGGCGATGTTAACGCCAATAAACTTCTTGAACAGAATTTCTTTGGTGCAGACCTCAATGGTATGGATCTTGGCTTGGAAAACGCTGGGTTAAATGCCCATAGCCATTGAAATCCTGGTTTTTGATTCAAAGACTCCAGCTTTAACTCCTTGTCCAGTTCTTGGCCCATCAGACAACAGCATGATACACCTGAGGTCAGGACAAAGATTTCCAATATCCCATTCCGCGCGACTAGGGATGGAAACCGGAAAATTCCTACGGAAGCAGAGTTCCGCAGTCATATAATCTGATTTCGAGCAGATCGGCATGCCAGGAATCCGGTCTAGAATATTAACGTGGCCCTGATTGTAAACATGATCATCATAAGTTAGATGCAATCAAAGAGTGCTGAGAGCCGCAGATTCTTGAATAAAATGTGTAGCGGAGTAAGTCATCAATGTATGGCTAATTCATTGTGCGGTCACATACACGCCAACTAGTTGGCCATACTCCCAGCTAGAAATGATGTGCGCTCTTGTAGGGTAATTCGGTTTGTATTACCATCCACGCCATGTTCCATGTAATTTTCCTTGAAAATCGTTTTCGGGCGCTTCTTAAACAACACAAAAGTCCAATTTATTCATCACTCTATAGATTAACTCCAAACTCCCGGCGCGAAACTTTTTTTTTTTGCAAAAAGCGCGAATATGATAGTACAATACAATCATTATTTCCCACTGCGAGAAAAAATTTTAGATGCTGGCCAACTCATTAGTGCGCATGTGACCGCACCATCACGTGTCAATACAGTCGCGATTAGCAGATGAAGCAGCCGTACATTGTTAAGTAGTATGTTATTTTTACTTTGCTCATTTAATGCGTACTCTTTACACATTTCAACGCTTTTCTTCCTGCCGCCTGTACCATTCTATTCTACAATATGTCCCTACTGTACCGTTTCTCAGCGTTAGGCGGTTTCCTCACTTGTCGGTACGGTAGCGGTGCGGGATCGGCATGCTCGGTATACGCGGTACCGAAAGCTTACCGAGCGCCTATATTTCAATGAGTATTTCCTGATTGGCTCGGTCCCTCCCCGCATCCGCTAATTAAAGGCACTCGGGAAGCTTTCGGTACCGCGTATATTGAGCATGCCGATCCCGCACCGTTGCCGTGCCGACAAGTGAAGAAACGGCCTTAATTTGCGGTTGAGTTTGTTCTGAATACTCGCATCACTAAAACGGGCATTTTTCGTTTTTCGGAAACTATTTTCAACGTTTGAAGGGCGTTTTTTTTAAAGCTTGCACGTACAGAGCAGTTTACATACACCATTTTAGCAAATTTAATACTTTCAAAAAGTTGTGAATGGCTTTTCAGCAAGATACATACCTTAGGAGATATTAAGCGATATATACATTTGTGGTTCGTTTAGTTCATTTTTTATGAAGTAGGGTTTTTTCTATTTCTAAGTAAATATCATTAGACTAAAGCTTATTAAGTTATTAAAAATTCGATCCTGATCATTTTCCTTTTGCGACTAGTATTTTACCCGTAATTTGATGAAATACATCATAAGAACGGTAGTTTTTCCACTTTGTGTGTGAGCAATTTGGAAGAAGAATTTTACAAGTGATTATCTCGAAAACTATTTAATATAGTAGTTTATGGATGCACACCAGACCAGACACCTAAAACTTGATAGATTTGCAAGTCCCGAGCACCCATTCACGCCATCCGTTCTTCTTCCGCCGCCAAGATTAAGTTTACAGTTGTTGATTGCCTTAACCCCTCCAGAGCAATGGGCGCGTCAACATCTCTTGCATTTCCATGCCTTGTTGATGTTTCGATAGCATTATCTGCTTTTTCGGGCGTGCAGTTGCCAACACCTTAGTTTACTGTTGCGCAGTACATGTACATTTTTCACTAGAAAATACCGCGTATAGTCTGCTAAAATGTGGAAAGCATATATTCAGGCGAAAACAAAACTTTTTAACAAAATTTCAGAAGGATTTGTTTTAAATCTCTGTCGAAACCTATATTATTAAATGCATGGTAAATCTTGGAGATTTGGTAGTACAATAGATTTACTTAAATCTCGAGATTTATCAAAATCTTCTGTAGTATGCAAGGGACATAAGATACTGAAAAACTGGTTATAAATTTTATCGTGTTCGGTGGCCCTGGTCGTTCGGTCACGGCTCTACTATACTAATCTAGAGCTAGGGGTTCGAATCTCGCGCGATTGAAAACTGCCTGTGTGTCCTACTAGAACTTTCACAGTGATCCGAGCTTGTCAGTATAAAGACGGCGCGGATAGGAGGTGCATGCTAGCAACTGCATTTCCGAAAAGTATAGTATATATGCTATTGAAATTTACACAAGGCATAGATATGCTAGAGACGCGCCCATGCCTCTAGAGGGGGTCAAGGCAATTAACAACAACAAGATTTTTTTTTATATTTTTTTTGGTGATTTTTAATGTTGTCCAAGAAAGTTGTTTGTTGGGAATTAATAGTTACGGGGAAAAAAATTCCTCTTTAACAAACTTCCCCCCCCCCCCCCCCCCCCCCCCCCCCCCGTTTGATATACTCCTAGTATCAATTAACAATCATGCCAAATCCCTAAGCTTTCTGAAAATTTTCACTCGATTTTCACCTGTGGTATTAACCGAACATTAAGAAACCTCAAAGGGCCGGTTTGTGCTAATATTTTCATAATTAAATTACTCTGTTAAGAGCAAGTGTAGCAGCTTTCGAAATTGGCCACTTTAAAAATTAACTGCTCTACAAATTAGCACTTCACTCATGTTTATCAATTCAGCGTTAAAAAAAAAGAAACTAAACAAAGTCCAAAAAGACAAGATTTGTAATCATGACCAATAGGAAATTGACATTTTAAGAACCCCGCACGAGCTCCACAAGCCATTTTTGGACTATCAGTGGATATTCTGCAGTCGTACCTCCCGGTCACTCCCTCGTTCCAACAGGTAGAGGCTCCAGTATACAACTGTTCTCATATTGTTCGAAAGCCCATAGACGCCTTTAAGGCGAGTTTACACGTCGGAAATATTTGTCGGATTTTTTTTTGGAAATATTTTTATCCAAAGAGATCTATTTGGCATCGCAGTTGTCTCGCATGTTCACTTGACGGTAAAAGTTATTTCGTCCAAACCATGGTAAAGTGTATGTCATAACTTTATTTATCTGCATTTATCTTTATTTAATTTGCAACTTCCGTGGCAAAAGAATCGCTCGTAGTTATTACGGTAACTCATATTTCTCGTTAATTGCCTTAACCCCACCTGGGGAATAGATGCGTCAACTTTTCTTGTATTTCTATCCCTTATTGATATTTCGATAGCGTATGTACTTTTTAAACGTGCAGTTGCTGGCACGCACCTCCTATCTGCGCCGATTTTATACTGACAAGCCTGCAGGCAGTTTTTGTTCGCGCCGAGGATCGAACCTCCGTCTCTAGATGTAGCATCGTAGAGCGGGGACCGAATGAAAATGTCTACCGAGCACATCAACTCATATTTATATAATAAATACAATAAAAAACAAATTACCTAACAAATGTAATCATGGTAATTCATATTTGCCAAAATATAACAAAAAACAAACTATCCTTCGGGTAGCTTGTCGAAGGTATGATACCCTCCCCGCTTCGCGTGTTGTTGTGACTTATGGTGCATTTGCCACTTTGAAATTAGCAGTAGAACTTGTTCCGATTTCACTGTTCCTATGAGAGGTATATGAAGTAGTGGCCCGATTGCAATCAAATTTAGGAAGGTACAATAGTTTGGCAGTCAATATGATTGAATAATTTGAAATTTTGTAAAGCGGCCTTAATTTGCGGTTGAGTTTGTTCTGAATACTCGCATCACTAAAACGGGCATTTTTCGTTTTTCGGAAACTATTTTCAACGTTTGAAGGGCGTTTTTTTTAAAGCTTGCACGTACAGAGCAGTTTACATACACCATTTTAGCAAATTTAATACTTTCAAAAAGTTGTGAATGGCTTTTCAGCAAGATACATACCTTAGGAGATATTAAGCGATATATACATTTGTGGTTCGTTTAGTTCATTTTTTATGAAGTAGGGTTTTTTCTATTTCTAAGTAAATATCATTAGACTAAAGCTTATTAAGTTATTAAAAATTCGATCCTGATTATTTTCCTTTTGCGACTAGTATTTTACCCGTAATTTGATGAAATACATCATAAGAACGGTAGTTTTTCCACTTTGTGTGTGAGCAATTTGGAAGAAGAATTTTACAAGTGATTATCTCGAAAACTATTTAATATAGTAGTTTATGGATGCACACCAGACCAGACACCTAAAACTTGATAGATTTGCAAGTCCCGAGCACCCATGCACGCCATCCGTTCTTCTTCCGCCGCCAAGATTAAGTTTACAGTTGTTGATTGCCTTAACCCCTCCAGAGCAATGGGCGCGTCAACATCTCTTGCATTTCCATGCCTTGTTGATGTTTCGATAGCATTATCTGCTTTTTCGGGCGTGCAGTTGCCAACACCTTAGTTTACTGTTGCGCAGTACATGTACATTTTTCACTAGAAAATACCGCGTATAGTCTGCTAAAATGTGGAAAGCATATATTCAGGCGAAAACAAAACTTTTTAACAAAATTTCAGAAGGATTTGTTTTAAATCTCTGTCGAAACCTATATTATTAAATGCATGGTAAATCTTGGAGATTTGGTAGTACAATAGATTTACTTAAATCTCGAGATTTATCAAAATCTTCTGTAGTATGCAAGGGACATAAGATACTGAAAAACTGGTTATAAATTTTATCGTGTTCGGTGGCCCTGGTCGTTCGGTCACGGCTCAACTAGCTAGGGGTTCGAATCTCGCGCGATTGAAAACTGCCTGTGTGTCCTACTAGAACTTTCACAGTGATCCGAGCTTGTCAGTATAAAGACGGCGCGGATAGGAGGTGCATGCTAGCAACTGCATTTCCGAAAAGTATAGTATATATGCTATTGAAATTTACACAAGGCATAGATATGCTAGAGACGCGCCCATGCCTCTAGAGGGGGTCAAGGCAATTAACAACAACAAGATTTTTTTTTATATTTTTTTTGGTGATTTTTAATGTTGTCCAAGAAAGTTGTTTGTTGGGAATTAATAGTTACGGGGAAAAAAATTCCTCTTTAACAAACTTCCCCGCCGCGCCGGCGACCCCCCCCCCCCTCCCCCCCCCCCCCCGTTTGATATACTCCTAGTATCAATTAACAATCATGCCAAATCCCTAAGCTTTCTGAAAATTTTCACTCGATTTTCACCTGTGGTATTAACCGAACATTAAGAAACCTCAAAGGGCCGGTTTGTGCTAATATTTTCATAATTAAATTACTCTGTTAAGAGCAAGTGTAGCAGCTTTCGAAATTGGCCACTTTCAAAATTAACTGCTCTACAAATTAGCACTTCACTCATGTTTATCAATTCAGCGTTAAAAAAAAAGAAACTAAACAAAGTCCAAAAAGACAAGATTTGTAATCATGACCAATAGGAAATTGACATTTTAAGAACCCCGCACGAGCTCCACAAGCCATTTTTGGACTATCAGTGGATATTCTGCAGTCGTACCTCCCGGTCACTCCCTCGTTCCAACAGGTAGAGGCTCCAGTATACAACTGTTCTCATATTGTTCGAAAGCCCATAGACGCCTTTAAGGCGAGTTTACACGTCGGAAATATTTGTCGGAATTTTTTTTGGAAATATTTTTATCCAAAGAGATCTATTTGGCATCGCAGTTGTCTCGCATGTTCACTTGACGGTAAAAGTTATTTCGTCCAAACCATGGTAAAGTGTATGTCATAACTTTATTTATCTGTATTTATCTTTATTTAATTTGCAACTTCCGTGGCAAAAGAATCGCTCGTAGTTATTACGGTAACTTATATTTCTCGTTAATTGCCTTAACCCCACTTGGGGAATAGATGCGTCAACTTTTCTTGTATTTCTATCCCTTATTGATATTTCGATAGCGTATCTACTTTTTAGACGTGCAGTTGCTGGCACGCACCTCCTATCTGCGCCGATTTTATACTGACAAGCCTGCAGGCAGTTTTTGTTCGCGCCGAGGATCGAACCTCCGTCTCTAGATGTAGCATCGTAGAGCTGGGACCGAATGAAAATGTCTACCGAGCACATCAACTCATATTTATATAATAAATACAATAAAAAACAAATTACCTAACAAATGTAATCATGGTAATTCATATTTGCCAAAATATAACAAAAAACAAGCTATCCTTCGGGTAGCTTGCCGAAGGTATGATACCCTCCCCGCTTCGCGTGTTGTTCAGACTTACGGTGCATTTGCCACTTTGAAATTAGCAGTAGAACTTGTTCCGATTTCACTGTTCCTATGAGAGGTATATGAAGTAGTGGCCCGATTGCAATCAAATTTAGGAAGGTAGTTTGGCAGTCAATATGATTGAACACAGTTAAAAATCCTGGTCTATTATCAATGCTAATTGGGGTTACATATATGACGACACCAAAATTGTATTAGATTTTAATAAAATGAAAGTATTACAATTGCTTCCGTAAACTTCACTGGTTTAAATATTAAACTTTTCTGGCATTATTTTTTTAATCAAATTGTTGGTTTAAAATTTAATCTACAGATATTATAATCTATGAAAAAATATTAATTTTACTGCGTTTTTTTAACTCCTCTAAGTTTTTTCTCCATTATTTTTTTTTTTTTTCAATTTTCTAAACTTCCAAATCCTTTATTAAACCCATCGCAGGTTAGCCAGCTAATCTTTAACTTTTTTCGCCATGGCGCAGCATCGAACCTGTGAACTCCGTGTTGTAGAGTTGCGACCTAGACCACTCGGCCACGCAGCATAATATTTTGAGCTGACTGCGAGTAGTTATAGTGAGACTTGAGACTCAAAAAATATACTTTGTGGGGTTTACCTTTTAATTAAACTTAGATTAGAAACTAATGCGAGAGCAAAAAGAACACAAAAAGGTTTGAATTGTATTAGAATTTATTACAAATTGGTTTAAAATAGAAGTAAACTTTGAATTGTATTAGAATTTATTACAAATTTGGTTTAAAATAGAAGTAAACTTTGAAAGGGTTTAGATTATAGAATTAAAATTATTAAAAATGGTGGTAGTCCAAGACCAGGTTTAAAAAAAATACCGAGATTTTTAACTGTGAATAATTTGAAATTTTGTAAAGATATCTTCAGAAATAAAAAAGTTTTTCTAGCAAAACCGTGCTTTTGGAACGGTCGTTCATATGGCAGCTCGAAGTCCGAATGCAACCAAATTCAGAAGTATGATTTGAATAAAGATACTATTGATTATTGTGAAATTTGAAAAAGATAACTTTAGAAATAAAAAAGTTTTTCTTACAAAAACGAGTTTTTGGACCGGTCGATCCTATGGCAGCTATATGTCTGATTCCGTTGGTTCCGACATATTTACAGCGTGCAATAGAAAGAAGGCTTTGTACAAAATTTCAGCTCGATAGTTTCAAAACTGAGGGACTAGTTTGCATAGAACTAGACGGACAGACGGATAAAGCTTAATCGACTCGACTTATACTGACCAAGAGTATACATATGTAGTTTATAGTATATGGTTGGAGATGCTGCCTTCTGTGCATTGCAAACTTCATGACAAAGTAAATATACCCTATCAAATCCGTGAAGGGTATAACAAATCTGTTAGGTAAATATTTCCGGATCACATGTACAACAAAGGTTTTTGGGGAATATTCGCCTTTTTTGTGCCAAATATTTGCGATGTGAATTCACCCTTAGTCTAATCGCGCTGCACGAGGCACTGAATCCTATTTGAAGGCGTAAAGGGAATATAAGAATGAAATTTGGTGCTTCTGCTGGGCATGAACGCGTAGCAGCGTTGACTGCGATACGTGCTGTGCTTTTCACTTTGTTTAACAAGTTGAGGTTGTATTCTACACGAGGAACTGGCCACCATGCCATTTACAGCTATAAAACCATCTTTGACTAAACACCAAATCTTTTGCAGCAGATTCTCCTGCAGGCATAGAGGGTTAGGTTACGTAGGCCTTCTTTACACGATACTGCTTGTGCATCTTCCAACTAACAAGGAAACATTCCGAGGTGGGCGCCTCCGATTTAATAGCGGTTACGGTATGTTAATCTACATAAAAAATGCTAGATACATTATTTTTTCCTTTTACACAAAAATATTTGTAAGTCGTAAAACTCACCACCGAAGTTTTGTTAGAAAAACAATTCTCTACCATAATTAAAAAAGTAATATAATAATTTTCGTTTGCAATAATGAACGTATAGTACATTTAGGGATTAGATTTTTTTTTTGTGAATGCAAAGGCACTTTTTATGCTCTTTCGATTGAAAATATCAGTTAGAAATACGTGAAACCTAAAAGCCACTACTATGAGAGGTCAACTTCGGTGGTGAGTTTTACCCTATAAAAATATGTTTTCGCAGGGAAGAAAAAATACGTATGTATCTCTTTGATGTAGATTAACATATTACAACTGTTACTAAATCGGAAGCGAACACCTCGGAATGTTTCCTTGTATGCTTGAGGTCGAGAATGACTCCGTGATTCTTAAGCGTTGTACGATAGTTTTGAAAAGCTTCCATTAAGTTGTGAGAGTTGTAACTCCCGTATATTTTTCTTTGTGGTAAAAAAGGCTGATCAGATGCTCGATCCACCACGGAGGAAGAGTTACTGTAGTGTACGCAGATATGTATCTCACAGTTTTATACAATCTGTGGTGAACAAACGATGCTTTATCTTTGGGCTTTTCTACGCCGACTAAATATTATCCAAGAGAAGAGTTCAATAAAAACTATAGCATTTAAACACCAAACTATCTGCAACATGGTGTTATTAAAAATTGTCCTATAATGGACTCATGGATTTAGTTTCCGTATACTTACGATGACTTAACGTGGCTCCTTGTGATATGAGCATGGAAATTGGTGTGACCCCATTTCGCCTCGAGTTTACTCTACCGTTTCTACCAGCTCTTCCACCTGGGCTAATTCCAAACAGTTGGTCCTTCGCCGATTGCCCATATCTGAGGTACTGTTTCTGCAGCCCCATTACTTAATTCTGTAAAAAAAGAATGTGTATCTTTAAATATATACATTGGTTTATTTCAAATTATTTTTACATGCGAAAAGAGTCTTAAACTGAACAAACAGAAAAACAGAAAGTTTTTGTCACAAAGAAAAATGGAATCTTCAAAGACGTAAGGTAGATATAACAATGATGAGGGTCACATTTCGAGTCGATTTAGCGATGTTTGCCTATCTGATCGTTTGTCTTTCTAATGGCACGATAGACTTCGAACGAAGCTAGCGACTTGAAATTTTGGTCAAATGTTTGCAGTGAGGGCTAGTTTCATGGTATTAAAAATGAGTATCATCCGAAACCAAAGGAACACCTACCATACCTACAGATATCAAACAGTGATAACTATCTATCACTCCCGTAAAATGTGGAAGGCGCTAATTCAGGCAAATGACTGTTTGGTGCCACATCACACGGATCTGGAAAAGTGAAATCCATCAATTAGAAACCAAGAGAACTTCTTATACAAAGCGCACCTCATTATCCCTTTTCGAGCTTTTGCAAATTACTCTAGAATAAATATTAGGGTAATACAAACAAGACGTATTTCTGAATAGCTTAAGATGAGTTCACACGTCGCGAATATTTTTATATATATTATATTATATTATATTATATTATATTTATTATATTTTATTATTATATTCTATTCTATTCTATTCTATTCTATTCTATTCTATTCTATTCTATTCTATTCTATTCTATTCTATTCTATTCTATTCTATTCTATTCTATTCTATTCTATTCTATTCTATTCTATTCTATTCTATTCTATTCTATTCTATTCTATTCTATTCTATTCTATTCTATTCTATTCTATTCTATTCTATTCTATTCTATTATATATATTTAATTATATTATATTATATTATATATTATATTATATTATATTTATATTATATTATATTATATTATATTATATTATATTATATTATATTATATTATATTATATTATATTATATTATATTATATTATATTATATTATATTATATTAATATTATATTATATATAATTATATTATATTATATATATATTATAATTATATTATATTATATTATATTATATATATTATATTATATTATATTATATTATATTATATTATATTATATTATATTATATTTATATTATATTATATTATATTATATTATATTATATTATATTATATTATATTATATTATATTATATTATATTATATTATATTATATTATATTATATTATATTATATTATATTATATTATATTATATTATATTATATTATATTATATTATATTATATTATATTATATTATATTATATTATATTATATTATATTATATTATATTATATTATATTATATTATATTATATTATATTATATTATATTATATTATATATAATATATATTTATATTATATTATATTATATTATATTATA